>WBMZ01016447.1:0-37284 GCA_013400975.1 Atrichornis clamosus | reverse complement strand
TGCCTGTCAAACTAAGACACTGTGTTTTAAAGGGTGTTTGGAAAGACATGAGGAATTCCAGAAGTAGGCTGGCAGCTCATCAGGTTTCTGTTTTGATAAATAGGATTAACAAATCATCATTTAAGGACGGCTATTCCAGGTCTAAACAAATGTAGATGTGCAGCACATTAGCATGCTTCTGACCCAGCCCACACCAGATTCTCTGTGAAAAGGTGTAGTAAATACACAGACAGAGAGGGACCTTTCCACCAGCATATCCATCCCAGTACCCACCAACCTCTGCCTTAGGAATTTCCTGAGCCAAAGGCTGTATTCATTTTAAAAATGACAGTGACCTCTTTTTCAAACCAGCAGACCAGCAGTCTCACCAGTCTAAGACATGACAAATCTGATGTGATCTTCTCCCCTCAGGCCTTACCTTTTGATCTCCAACTTCTTACACATAACAGTACTACAGCAACACAGCAGTAGAAACACAGGATGAAACGCCTCCCACAGCTCCTCCCAACTTACCAAAGACTGATGAAGTAGAAATATCATGTCAGAGCAGCCAGATGGTACCACTGATGAGGGAAAACACTCCAAAGTCCAAGGTAGCAGCTGTCAAGGCAAACCTGCCAAATCATAACTTGTCTGTAGCTACCCAACATATTGGATCCAATATATATGGACCAAAAATAAATAAAAGTCATCAAATGAAAACCTTTACTTGTCCTTTTATACTACTTTTCCTCCCCTTTTTCTGTCTCCTTTTATCCACAACAGAGGAAGTGAGGATCAGGGTTCAGCCACAAGAATGAGTTGCCATTTATTCTGTATCATGCCAATCCAAAATATTTGAAGTTATTAAAAATGTTCTGTATTTCAGAATCTCATCAATCTCTTGGTTTATGTGGTATAGCAATGAAACCAGGGAAAATCTCCTGATTTAAAACATTCTTTTACTCCTTTTTTAAAGGGCTTCATTAAAACCATTTGCCATAGGATACTAAGCTTGTTTACTGTGAAAGGCCACATAAAATGCAACTGGAACTGGAACTCTGGCCCTTTTCTCATTGATCTGATATCTCCCTATCTGAAGGTAATTGGGAGAATAGGAAAAAGCTACTCAACTCCTTACTTCTGCCTTTCCTGCTTCTTTTCTTCAGGCATGTCAAGCAGTTTCTTGGTTTTCTACTCTCATCTTAAGAACAGTTAGTGTTTTCCCTATTTAAATAGAGGGGAAAAAAAGGGGGGGTGAGTCAAACATACAAGAGGTAATTTTCTTCATGTTCAAGGTTTAGGAAATACCCATCTTTTAAATTATAATAGTATTAAAAAATATTCAAGTCATTGCATTAATATGATTAGATCACAATATACTGACCTAGATCAGCTTAATTTATATGATGTTAACAGGCTATTAGAGACACCAGAACTTTGATGTGAACTAGTTCTACCCTTTTCAAATTGTTTAGTAAGAGGACAAGAACAAATAGAGCCTCCATTAACAAAGCGGTTTCTGAAGATCACATTTAAACACCAGTCATGTTATTCAAAACAGTCCAAATTGGCCTGCAAGAGCTTGATATACCCCCTTTTTAATGAAGATAAATGGTCTTGAAAACCCATCTATCAAAATGGATTGTGTTTAGTCAAAAAAGAGAAAGTCACTATGAACAACAACATCCCCTTAAAGAAAGCCAAAATGTCTGCCAGCTTGTAATTCACACACAGTAACCTACTGCATTGGATTTCCAAGGGCAATCCCAACTCTATAATTACCCAGCAGTCACAACTTGTTTTCCTAACAAAGCTGAGCCTACACAGAAATACCAGTTATAATAATGTCGCATTGAGATTATTCTTCCCTGTGTTTTTTAATGCTAAAACAAGGAAATTTCAGAGGAATCCTGAATGCCAAAAGGAATAAAAACATGAACAACTCAATCCTAGCTCATGTCACATATGATCAGCATTTCCTGTTTTCTAGCTCAGCTTCCACTGCAAGTCAATGATGAATTTTAAATTGTAAGAGGGTCCCATTAAGTCTTATGTCACTTTTGTAACAACACACTTTTCAAAGGGCAGAAATAACTTCACTGAAAACAAAAAATTCATTAGAGATTTTGCTGAAAACTTCTACATCATGTCATGTTTTAACATAACTACTAACACTGTCTTCACAAAAGCAGTAGGCTGATAGCAGTCATGGTAAAAATAAATCGATTACTTTTTATATCTTATCTCCATGTATCCCCGTGTGGTTTTCTTGAAACACACCGAGTAGCATTTATCCAAAATGTAGAAAGCAGTTACAAATAACACTAATATTATTTACATTATGGATTATCTGTCAGTCCAGTAATACTGCAAAAAGAGAAAATGAACACTGTGGTGAAACGTCTTCTTTATTTTGCATCATATAAAAAAATCTATGCTCAAATAACCTTTGGATCGCCACTTTTGCTGCTTGTAAACCTTCCTAGCCTGTAGGAGATACTCTTGCCTATAGAACTGCTCTGCTCGCAACAACATTTTCCTGCATCCAGCAATTTCCACAGGATGCAGTTCTGGAAGTATGGTATTACCAGGCTCATTCAGACAGACAGAGGAGAAAGTTTAGATCCAATGAGAAAGACAGATCCTTCCTAAAAGAGCAGCAATACTAAAGCTGTTTATGAAGTTTTAAGTATTACAGTGGCTCTCTTTCTCTTCTGTGAAGAAGATGGTGCATTTCAGTTGAAATACAAAAAAACTCATTGATTTAAAGTCCTTAGGAATTCCTCTGTAATAAACCTGTCACTCAGTATTGTTATCCTAGGCTTGACTCTATATGTGTATAAGACACAACTGCTGGGAAACTATAAAAATTCCTTCAAAAAACTTAATTATTTATTTCACTGTACTGATCTATTAAAATTTGCTTGGAAATAAGTAAGAAATAAAGATGGGGTTTTTTTGTATTTAAGTCTAAGAATCTTCTTCAGTTTAGGCACTGACAGTTCCTTAAGCAAGCTCCAGAAACTCCCAAAACCACTCTTTCATTAAAAGAATTTGATTCGAAGTCTTTTGGTGCAATCCAAGAGCTATCTAGCTTAGACAGGTTGGCTGTTGGCAACCACTGTTGAAGCTTACAATACAGGACATCAGACAAGAAGTCTGTCTCACATTAGAAGACGTAAAAGGTAATTGCTTCTTTTACCTTACCTTACCAAGGTACTAACAATACATTTGAAATAAGTTTTCAAGGGTGAAGTCCATTAATACAAATAACTGCATCACCAAATGCTGTTTACAGGGTATCTTTTATATCACATGATAGTTGTGAATGAATGAACCCTATCTCTACATTTTTAGCTTTTGTATATTTTCTATCCCATATGCTTTTGCATAAAAATCTTCCAACTTATTTCCCAATTATTCAATCACAGAACCACAAAGCCCTCAAAAAATGAAATGTGCAAGAGTTAATTTGGGCAATGTTTCAACCTCAGAATGAAGCAGCAAATGAGTACATATTCATCTGCTGCTTTTTCTTTCTCAAAAGAAGCTATCAATGACAGCTTCCTTGGCAACAAGGTACAAACACATAACATCACTGATTCAAGCAGCTAATCAAGGACAGATGTCTCAAGAGAGCATTAAAGCAGCTTTCTGCATTTCCAAGCATGTCTTACTTTTCTACAAATAAAAATATCCCCATAGCTAGGAAATCCAGTTGAATTCTCAAAGTAAAGACATGATTTTTTTTCCAGTGCATCTTTCTATACTTTAATTACAGGTTCCCTGCCAGTTTGAAGAAAGGAGCAGAAACATTTGGCACAGCCATATGGAAGCATCAGAGAGCAAGAGTGTTTTTGAGGGAAATACTTTCAAAGTAGTTTTCATCCTAACTTCCAAAGTACTCTAGCATTCCTTTAAGATGCTGAATGCCTTAACTTATAACAAACACATCAATAATATTTTCAAACTGATTTCAGAGTGTTCTGACATAAAGACAAGCTTGATAACAGTTATAAAGGTCTTCTCTTAGGGATTAAAAGATCATAGGTTCACAGATACTCTTCTGTATAACCTACACGTACAGAGGCCTTGTGTGATCTATAAGACTCCAGTTTCATTTTCCCTAGAAAATGCATCTACATCAAGTAAAACCCCAGGCAATCCTGATTTCCATTACCTTTCTTTTGCATACCAACATACGTCTGTTACATATGTGAAACAGTTTATTGAACAGATTATTGAAAACCTTTTAGAGCATATGACTACAGCATAATATTAATTAGTAACACTTTAATAATAGCAGTGCTAATTAATTCTTCCTAACCTATAGCAAAACAGCATGTGCAATGCTGCTAGTGCTAACAATCATTCCATAGTGTACATTTCACATTGAACATACATTGTGCTGAAGAGAATTCAAATACAACATCTCCCGGAACACAGAAGACCTAAGGCAGATATGCGGAGGCAGATTGACTTACCAAAACAGAATGACATGGGAATGGATGCAGGCAGCTTCTGGCAACAAATCAGTGTGGGAAAAACTCAAGTGTTGTTCCCTGTTTGCTCTTAAGAAGCAACAAGTACATGCAGATCTTGTCCCAAATCCCAAGAAATCAGTGATGGGACTCTCAGTGGCTGAATCTCAACACACAAGGTTGAGCATAACATTGCAGGGTCAGAATGGATACCCAAGTCAAATAGAACACATATGCCTGGGCACTTGATCCCAATACTGATCTGCAATCTGGACCAGAACAGTAGATAACCATCACTATGCAAAATTATCTTCCAGCCTTAAAAGTCTTTCAGGCATTTTGGTTATAAAAACCTGTTGTTTTTCTTTCCATTTAGACCCACAGTTATGAAGTCAGTGTTGCTGAGAGAAGAGCAAAATTGATTATTTAAACAAAGCCAGTTAGAGGTTTCAAAAAAGACCAAGTGACTATTGTAGGATCCCATGGTGAGATTTTTTACTGTATCTTTTTTTCTGAAAGGGCAGCTTTACTTGGAACAATAACTCAAAGTCACTGTGACTCACTATTCTAAATTCCACAATTGATCTTTACCTGTATTTAATCAACATAATTTGCTTTAATGAGCTGGAATAGACACCTGCCCTCCCTCTTGAAGGTCCTCCAAATTCTCTGTGCAATTTTGATTCTAAAAAGTGGTAAGAGCATTCATATACTCAAGGCTTCTCATTTGTTCAGTGATGAGTACTTTTGTTAGTAGCACTGTAATGACAGGTGAGTGAAGCAAATTTTGTTGGTGTAAAAGAGTTGTTCCTTTTTCTGCCATAAAGAACTAAGACAGTTAACGTTTCCCCACTGAAATGGCAGAAGATGTACAACAACTACCCAGTGGAAAGATGAGACACCAGGAAAAAAATCTGCCAAACTGCAGCTATAGACTTTAATTCATATTACTACATGAAAAGAAATCATTAAATGAGACCAAAAGAGATTCCTAATCACTGAGAATATTAATTACAGAATTATCATTAGGCAATTAAGCATTCCCCACTTAATCCTAGCTCAACTAAATATCAATTGCCACAGAATGACAGCATGTAACACACTCCTACCTTCACACCTCGGAAAGCTGACTGTGAGAACTCTCGAGTAAAACAGTTCAGAAGGCAGCAGATAAATACAAATTACTGTTATTATATGCTTGCTTAATCAAAGAACATGGGTACAACAAGCTTCATCTTATTTCTGCCTATGCACCATTTCTGCCCTCCACCACAGCAACCCAAAAACGGAGCCCAGGGAAATCTCAAACTGCACACTGACAGCAGGACCCCAACCAAGTGGGTATCAGCAAGACAGAGTGATTAAAAGCATATAGTGACATATATTCATAACTTCCCACTTCCCCTTATGTGGACAGGTAAATGGTAGCAAAATAATTAATATACAATATTATGAACTACACAAATGAGTAGGAACCCACCAGCCTGTCATCATCTCCATTTCTCACACTTAGGCACATTCACTTAAATTTCTACAAATATCTGTATGCTCATGCTAAAAAAATCAAGAGATGCTCTAGCAACAAACAGTGGTGCTCAAATGTTGTCTCAACCTTAACTGGAAAACACCACATTCCCTTGTAAGCAGGCTTGTTTCTTCCTTTCTGTGTCTTTCTTATGAGCCTTCACATTTCTCTCATCCATCTCATCTAGAAAATGAGTGATCAGAAAATTAAATTTGCAAATTTAATTTCTTGTGAACATTTAGACAGTAGTAAAAAGAGTTACTAGAAATCACACAAATCACATCTAGCAAACTGGGCTGGTTGTTTTGTTTATATCATGGACAGGTTTGCCAGTATAAGTTATATTTATTCTGTTGCTTGCAGCGCAATTCCTTGATTCACAGATAAAAACTTCAAAGAAATACAGCTGGCAGCAACACACTTAGAAAGCAGATGTGCATATGCTCACTCTTCTCCCAAACAGTAGGCTCCTTCATGGTCAAAAATCTCTTGCTGCTGTGCATAATCACAGCTCTTTCAGTTCACTTTCCCAGCTAAGCTGTACCAATGGGCCAGCGTTTCTTCAGAATACAAAGCTACCAGACACATCTCTATTTATTTGGCAGAGTTTCTCTACATTTACACAATTTGTGTGCTTATGGAGATTTGATATCTCCCTGGTCTTGCACCCTCATATGGATTTGCTTTTATCTCTGACACAAGAGCATGCACTATGATTTATTAGCTACTGATACCACCTACAACATCCAGGGCCATTGTGACACATCAGAACTCTACCTAAATTCAGCTGCTTCCAAAAAGATGCAAGCTTGCAAATAAGAACCATTAATGTTGTACAAAATCCTGCTGTTACTGCAGGAGTACTTTTTGTTTCCATGTTCTTATATTCTCTAATTTTGTGCCATGACAAAATATTACAAAGATAGTTTAATAAAATAGAGGAAGCATATCCATTAACATCTTCATTTAGTCAAGAAGGTTTTTAGGTAACTGTGTAAAGTTAACCAGGAAAAGACATTTTTCAAAATCACAGTTAACACAACCCAAATTGCTTCTATTTTTTATACCTTGTGGTTCACACATGCTGAAGTTGATGGTACAAATATTGCTGTGATTCTCAGCAGCCACTGTTAATTCACCTCAAGTATATTCTTTTTATAGGAGATGGTTAAATACACTTGTTCCTGTTTTAACTACCAGGTACAGGGATGTTAAGACAACAAGCTGAATTCTCTCAGTCATTCCTACCATCACTGAGCTCTGGAGTCAGCCTAGCTACACCATCCAGGTAATTGTACAAATTTTGGTCCTGAGCATCACTGCTGGCAAACCAACAGAACGGGGGCAAACTGATGAAGTACTGCACTAAGCTTTACCACTGGAGCTTTTCAGAACTCTGGCTTTTTGGTCAAATGAACTGGAACTTACATTAGAAATTACAATCTGACTGTCTGATATGTTTAAAGAGACAGTTTATTGAAAAAAAAAATTGGTATGGAATGAGAAACATAATGATTTTGTATAATTAAGGCAGCAAATGATGTTGGAGTCATATCTGTCATTGGTCCAAATCCACTAGAAAAATTCCAACACCACGATTATAGTCTCACAAGCTGCTTCTTTAGCTACTATATAATTTTTAATAAAACTATAGACATACTTTACTTTTTAATACACAAAAAAAAATAGTCAACACATGCAACATTACTTATAAAATCTAGGAAAATAAAATATCTCATTTAGAGAGATGCTTGGTTCATATTCATGCCATTTAAATTATCACCAGGATGATGGATATTATCTCAGGTTAAAAAAAAAACCCAAACAGATAAAAATACAAAAAAAAGTTGGAAGTTTAAAAGCAAAATAAGCAATTCTAAGCTATTGCAAGAGCTTCTCGCTATCAGCCAGCTCATGGAATTTTACCTCATACTCTGTAAAGTATAAAAGCAAACATGACTCTTTCAGAAGACTAGACAGCACAAATACACACCACGCAAGTTACTGTTTTAAATACAGATTTTTTTAGTTCAAGCTAAAAGGCTGAAATTACTACAAAATGAGAATCATGCTAGCATTACTTAGTCTACATGAAATGTGCATAGCAGAGGAAATTGATGTTTCTGGTAACAATGTGTACACCCTTGTTTACTATGTTCCTCTATGAAAGGTGCAAACAGGCAAAGTAATTTTCACCCAAACACTGAATGAATGTCGACAAAGCTGTAGCTTAGCACTTCACCATTTCTATTTCAGATAGGGTGTGGTTATCTGCTGCTACTAGTTATTTACATGATGAGTGTGGATAACTGACTTCGACGACTTTGTGATGCATAAAAACACTCATCAATTAGTGGGTGTTCAATTCAGTTTCCTCTAAAAGTTGAAGGAAACCTTGGCCTTGACAGTAATGGAAGAATAAAAAAGATGAATTTTATATTTTTGAGTACAGGCAAAGCACAAGGTTTGTTAACAGACTGAAGAATGTTTTTGTGGAATGGGAGAAGGAAGAAAACTTTAATACTGCAGCTTTTTCATTTTAAACTAGAAAAATACCTCCAGATTTCAAAAAGTGATTGTAAAAACTGTTATAACAGCCTGCAAGTACTTTAAATTCAGAAGAGTGATATGTTCAAATCCATCAACTACAGTATCTATGACATTAGGGTCACATTTGAGAGAACATATTTAAAATTTCAAAAAGCCCACAATCAGCACAGAAAGTTTCAAAGGATCTGTAAGAAGAAATACAATTTATTGGTGGTTATATGAATGAAAAAAATCTAGTGAATAAATACCTAATCAAGAGGAAAAGGGGAGAAAAAAAATTAAATCACTAAGGCAAATTAGATGATTTCCTACAAGAAATATTACTGGATCTGACTCTGCCAGTCAATCAACATTTAACGTACCTGAGGACAGTATGGGAACTTCCAGGGTAGGTGTGTTGGGAGAGGCAAGCAAGAAAGTTATGACAAATCAACCTGGCTGTCAATGGCAGAGTTCTTGTACCTTGCTTGTCAGTATCTGCTGCCAACCACTATTGTGGAATATCCATCAGCACTGTCATGAAACTGTCTAGGATAGCCTTTGTCACCTTCAGGTTGCTATGGCACAAGTTACGTGATCTCACACCAGCCTACAGCGCATCAGGGCTACAACCACGTTGCGACACCTGCTCCCCCACACTAAAATACAGGGGAGTGGATCAATTAGATTATGATATTGAACCAGTATCATAGTCTCATTGTTTCTTTCTCCATCTTATTTCTACAGGAAACTTAGGAGTAGTTTTAATGAAATAGAACATGACAAAAAATTTAACACCACAATTACAGTTAAAGCAAAAAGATATCCTCATAGATTGGAGAATAGGGAGAGAACACACTTTGGAGGACTATATTTCATGTAGGCAGGTATCATTTAATTGGCACCCACTGAAATGCCTACAAGACAGAAGTTCTCACCTATTGATACTAACACTCTAACAGGTATTTAGCTCTACAGCATGTCTTAGACAGACATTATCCTCATTTTCAGACAGGCTCTGAAACAGCTCATATAACAGCAAGTCACCAATAGCACCACAAGTACATGGCTCCCCATCCCATAGTTAAAGAGCATCCTATATTCCATGAGTCGGGTATTTTTCAACTATCAATCTACTGCAATGCCATTCTGGAAGGAAAACAGTTTTTTGCCTTTTAATCTATTAAACATGTTGAACAAGTCTCAGAGCTGCTTAATAGTCCTTCCACACAAAATTCTAGCTCTGCCCCAGCCAAAACAAACAAGCGAAAAAATACTTTAAGCAACCCCACTGCAGGTCATGCTAAAGACAAGGATAGAACACTTTGCTGCCAACAGCATTATAAGCAGTTATCAGGCTTATCCTCCTCAATTAGAGGCTTTTAAAATTGCTGATAGAGGATGTAAATGGTTTTTATTTACTACTCAGATCTTTACTAAACATCTCCATGACCTTGCTTCATGCTGGCTTTTCCTAAATATAAAAGGTGCCTCACCCACACATTTTTGTGCATGTACTCCAGTTGCTACAACCACTACAGCTTTTTATCATTACTGCTTACAGTTCACTTCCATAAGGGTGTCAGAAAACAAACTGATATATATCACATGTCAGAGACCACTGGCTTTTTAAACACTGTGTTTTGTGGATATGCTTTGAGCAGCATTAGGCAAAGTAATGGTAATTAGGCTCCTGGCCACCTGGATCCTCTTCAGTTCTGCATTAATTTTTTTTTTTTTTAAAACAAAAACCCACAAACAAAAACCTGTTGCAAAATAGCCTACACTATCGTGCCATTTATTTCTGTAAAATGCTTTCTGTTGTCTTATTACTTCCAACTTAGCATGACAGAAAAAGGGTCAACTGAACAAGAAGCATACACACTTTCCACACACGCACATGTGGCCATGCTGGCCCACTCAAGGCAGTAACTTTTCTACCAGCTTAGGCTTTTCAATCTGTGTTGAATTAACTTCCTTAAAAGTCTTTTTGCTACCTCCACCCTTCAATAAAGCTTTCACTCCTACCACATTTCACTCTTCTACCTCATTTTCTTCACCCTGGTGCTTGTTACAATACAGGCAGTTTGTAAAACAGATGGTACAAACAGCTAAATGAGGGAACCCAAATTATACCATAAATTCAGTTTGAAGTATTGAAGTCTTAAGTCTTACTTTCACTGCAACAAGCTTTGTTAGCTAAAGCTTATATTTTAATTGTGACCACATTGCTCTAATTTAAAATCAGATAAAATGGTTGTTTCATGGTTTATTATGATATCCTTTTGCTCTTCAAGGTAACTACTGTGACTGAAAATTAAGATAATTGATATGGAAAATTATCTCCCCAAACTCTAATTCACTGGAGAAATAACAGAAAATCACTAAACTTGAAAACTCACCTTAGACAAAAATAACTTCCTATAAAAACTGAACTTTCATTTGGTGAAGTAAAGAGAGAGGAGTCTTATCAGACTGTTTATCATCCTTATTCTAGGGTACTGCTGAAATATTTCTTCCCATTTTCTTGAAATGTTTCCTGATTTTTTCTAATTTGTATTTACACTATTGCTTCCAAAGCTGATGCACAGTGGTTGCCACATCCTCTGCAATCCTGACTTCAAGAATCAACACTGAGCTAACTGAACATCATGAGAAATGTAGTGCAAACCCTAGCAGCAGCGTAGAACTATTTCTGAAAAATTAAAAAGATACAACTTAAGACACAGGCTCTTACTCCCAACTGTTCATACTCCAGTTGTCTTCACACTTGCTGATTGTTACCTTGTGGAAACAAGCAGCAGACTGTGACTGCTGCACTGTGTGGTAGGACAGATACGATTTGGTTCTGACTGCCCTACAGAACTCTTCTGAAAAGGCAGCTATGGGACCATTTTCTATTAGCCTTAATTTTCTTCTAAATACTTGTCTGCTACACAAGAAATCTATAAAGAACTGTTGCTAAATCTTATTCAAGTTCTTCTTGGGCTTAATTGGAAGCACTATGCAAGCGAAAAGCATTATTGCCAGTTAACAGACATGCCAAAATCACAGGCTGAGGTAAAAGAAAAATAAGGTCAACTTCAGATTTTCTACATACTCCTATGCTTTCAAGAGTGGCATAGAGTAAAATTGATGGAAGAGCAAGGGATTCCAGGCTGACAACCCTGTGATCCTGGACCAAGGAAATGAATTATTAAATTACACCAAGACTTTCCTTGCCTTTCTTTGCTAAAACACCAGCTCCTTACTTTTTTCGCCTTCTTGTACTTCCAAAAACATTACTCTTCCTCAAAAGAGCTAAGACGCAGAGTGAAGTTACAACACAGATTAGTCTGCATCATGGACTTTTTCTAGTACTGTTCTCAACTTCAGGGGTCAGACAGATCTGCTCATTGGGTGACCCTAGTTCATCCAGGCTTCTGCAAGGCTGTCTAACAAATCCAACAGTCATTGTGTCAAGAAGCATGTGTAAGCACCTGAAACTTTCTAGTATCTCAGTTACTGGACCATCATCAAAAAATGATGCTGAAATTAAAATGTTGAAGTTAAGTATGAAAACAGTAAAATCCAATATTCAAATAAATTCTGGCTGTTGGCTATGTTGCACAAACTAGTGCTTAGTTTTCTCCTAATATATTTAGCTTTTCCCATTTGGCTTTTCGTACTGCAGAGGCTGATCTCAGTTTATTCTCCTCTTGCTAGATAAGACAGCAACTCAGAATCAACAACACATGTTAGGCAAGTGATCATTCATGTCTTCTCAATACAAATATGAAGGTCTACCAGAATCAGATTTGTTATGTTCCTGTGGAATACACTGGAAAGAGAGTACAGAAAAATTCTCCTAAAATTATTTTGGCACTAACTGAGCACAATATCTCTGATGATTACAAGGCAGTTAACAGTTGCAAGTGTGAAGCCTTAATTGGCTTAAAACCACACACACAGAGAACACAAGGGAGGACACACCACATCCATACTCCCACCAAACAAATCTTTATCACAGAAATAATAAATCAATAGCACTTTAGGTAAAAAGGTAATCACAAATCTCATGCAATAGACTTGAAGATGGCAAAAGTCAGAAAAAAAGGTTTTGATATAGTTTGACGAACAGGAACATATGCCTACAACTCTAAAAACAAGTCAAGAAGATTGACAAACATAAAAAATTTATGTTGAGCACCTAGGGTTGAACACTGTTGTTTCAGGTATAAAGATGTCTGGAAATTACAAGAAAAGAACTATCAAAATGAAAAGGTTTTTGCAAAATAGTTTCCTGGGCCATGACTAAAAATAAATTCATCAGTGCTGGCCTGGTCTTCAATTTACCGTGAAAACACATGAGACAGGGTAGCAACGCACATTAGCTTTGAGTTACACAAAGAACAATGATGAATTAAACATGCACTTGCTTTTGTCATTTCCAGGAAAAGAACTTCACAGCCCCCCTCCCAGTCATAGGGAAACTGAACAAGTGCATCCAGAGTTAATTAGTAACAAGCCTAGCATCAGAAAGCAACGTTCACCTGCATCTTTTTAACAATTCCTAGCCTGCTCAGAACTTTACCCTGATACTTCTTTTGACTTTCCTAATGTAAATCAATTTTCATTTCTCTGATGCATGAATTACTAAGTTAACCACTGAATCCTAAGTAAGAGTACACCACTGAAACTGCTACTGAAGAATATCTTGACCAGGAAGCTGTATCTTGTATTCCAAGGTCTTCTCAAAGAATGCTTGCTCTCTGATGCTTTTAAGCTCTGAAGAAGCAATGTAAAGATCAAACATATTTTATCAGTCATATCATTAAGTATCTCCTTCAACTTGCACTTAAAATGACATACAAATAAATTACCATAATTTAGTATTCAGATTTTACAAAGGCCAAGTGACACTGCTCAACTCCTAGTTCTCTTCTGCCTATGCAGATACATACCAAAACCCTTTAAACAATAAGATTTCTTTTTAATTGGTACTAATACCTTTTATGTTGAAAAGAAACTCTTTCAAAGCATTGAGTGGAATAAAAAGTACTGAAAAGTTAGAAGAACAAGTAAAATATATCTAAATTTTGATAGGAGGAATAAACAAAGGATTTTCAAGAGGCTAGGGCACATTGTCTCTTGAGGGATGTACCTCCGCACTTTATAGAGCCTCCTTACTTAAGTAAAAAATAAAATCAATTATACCAACAGCCTAAACGGACAACTGGTCTTTTGGTTAAAACTTTTTGTGGGCACAGAGACCAGCCTAGAGCATCAAACCTGCATATCTTCTTCACTTTAATGTCAATTTCACAAGCCTCAAAAAAAAAAGAAATGAAAAAAAATTAATCTGACATATAAAAGTTGCACACATGTTTCTAATACATATTCTTTTTGTCCTATCCTAGACTTATAGCTCTACTCTCATTCAGACCTGTTTTTACTCTTTGATCTGTGTCAATCTAAACTGATCTGAAAAGGAAAGAGTAGGACAGCACCTGAGAAGAAGGTGGTGAGCAGCAAGCACATCCACCACCTGCATAAAGAGGGCTACTCAGCTCCCCCATACTCAGGTGTGACCTCTCCAGTGAACTGAAAGAAAGCAGCACTCCTACTTACAAAGTAGAATCTGTTCATAACAAGAAGTGTCAAGACTGGAACTACAGGAAAGACTGACAATTTCAGAAAGCTAAAAACTCTTGTCTAGTGCCTATCACCCCATGTGTGGTTAAGATCCTGACCAGAAACTGAAATTTTGCATAACAGAAAAACTAGAAAGACTGCTATTTCAGATTACTAAACTGCTCCAGAAGTCTGCTATGTAACAGTTCATTAACTGTCACTGGATTTTATCTTACTGCTATTTAATGACAGATGTTGCATATATCTCATTATTTTTATAAATCTGAGGACCTGAAATTAGGAGATCTTTATTATGGCTATCATTCTACCAAACATCAGAATCTCTTCTTCTATTTTTTTAATTAATTGGAAAAGAAAATTTCAAACTATTTCAAAATGCTCAAGAAGTTAATTTTGATGCAGCATGAGTAGTTGTAATTCTATGTAAGACACCACGTCTACATTTAGTCAAAAAGAAATCATCTTAGGCTTAATTTCAGTCAGTAGTGTCACTCACAGTTTTACAGTCAACATCATAGGTACAGAGCTTATTCAATGTCTTAAACTAGTTCACATGGTTCTGTCTGCTATTATAAAAAGAACATAAATGTATACAAAAATTTTAGTTCTTTATCCTGCATCCATTAAATGTCTCAAAGGACTCCAGACCACCTCCTCACACATGTAAGTAAAAGCTGAAGAATAAAAAGCAAGGACCGATTTTATCTCAAGGTTATGGAAACATCATTAAACCATAAAACCACGCTGTCAAAAATTTATCTTGACATTAGAAAATGTCTCAGTGGAGTTAAAACCTTACCACATAATTAGCTGCAGATAATTCTGTTTAATACTGAGGATCAGAATTTTAAAACAGTCACAACCTTGATAAATGGCATGTTAAATAAACTGAAGCTTCCAAAAAGTGATCAGATAACAAGAATGAGAAAATTCAACTTCAGCTTAAAGGACACTAGATACAAAAGCAAATTGTCTAGTAAGGACAGGGCAACACTTTCAAAAAGGAAGGTGCATTACCATTTGAAACACTGCCCATCCAGTACTGCTGGTATTTTCCACTGGTCTCATACAAACTAAAAATACATTGGGGTGAAATTCTTTCTCCCGTGGAAAGAAATGGTAAAATTTTCTTTGATTTTCAATGGGCAGCTTCTGCAAATCTGCACTCAGGGGGACCCTCTGCCTACTAAGCATCACAAGCAAGTGAATAAAACTGTAATTAATTTTCACAAAGACAAGAGCAGTGGACAGCAGAGAAGGAGGACTGTTAAAAAGAGCTTCCGAGAAGCTCTTTTGACCCAAATCAGGTTGGAGATTTTCCAAGAACTATCTGGAATTTAGTCATCTCACTGCAGGATAATTTTTCTCTTTTGTCTGGCAGTCTGTTTATTTTCCTTGTTGAGGATACAGCATCAAACAGAATAAAAAATGACCTTTGACTGGACCTTTTTGTGGCATGCAATGAAAAAGCTGATCCAAAAAAGTTCAGTGTTCGAATAAGCACCTACTGAACTTGAAAGGAATGTTGGAAGAGGTTGGGAAAACAAGATTACATCTTGAAGTCATGTATCTGTAGTATTTCTTTATTCTATGACCACACAGAGAAGTCTTCACAGCTGGCCTTTTTTAGAGTTATACTACAGAGAAGAGACTGCAAAAGTCTTATCAGAGACTTTATAGTTCCAAAGTCTTAAATTTTACCTGCTGAGAGTAAGCATCCCTATTCAGCTTAAAAAAAAAAAAACATAAAAAAAAGAAACCCCCCCAAAAAAACCCAACCCCAAACCACACCCCCACACCCCCCCCCAAAAAAAAACCCAAACCAAACCACAAAACAAAACAACAAAACCCAGCATTACTTGTGTGGACATCCAGCTTATCTTGCAAAAACCATTCTGCGGGAATGGCTGAAACTGCCTTCTGCTACCTCACTGGGGATGGGGGCATATTAAATTCATATTTTAATATAATATCACACTTCATAACACATTCATTTGACAACCAAATTGACAAGGTTGTAAAATGCCACATGGAAAATTAGAGAGTGACAAAAAAGTCTTACAAAAAGCTTTGTGCTTGTCTGAACTCTGAACAAGATACTAATTTTACTCATGTAAAGCACATGGCTAGTTGACAGCTCTTTTCTCCCAACCAACTCACCTGTCCAGTCAGATTCTCCTATCCCTTCTGTCAACTCTTTTTAGTATTAGTGATAACAAGTATGATAACAACATGGCCTGTGCCATTTGCTCTCCATTTTCCCAGGGCAGATTATCCTACAGACTCAGCAATACAAGCAAAAGAAGGAAAAGAGCACTATTTCAATGGATTAAAAAAAAAAAGGAAAAGGCCAAACCCAAAACCAACAACTTAAAAATTCAGTATTTGCAGTACACCCAGTAGGGTGGGGGAAAATTCACAGTCAACATACGGAATACACTAAGTTAAAAATATCTTTGTGATATCAAAGCTATTTTGGTGCAAGTGTTGTGCAAATGTTTGGTGCAAATTAACAGGAGCATCCCTAGTTCTCCAATTAACAAGATATGTAGCTGGTAAGTCTTGACTTTCACTCTGCCCTTGATGGTCACTTACATCACCTTGGTAAAATACATGGGAGGGAAGAGGAGGTGCACATACGTGCACATGCTTGTGCATGTGTGTACATAAAAAATTTTTAAATCTTCTATATTTTCTTTATTATTTTTCAATGTGTTTAGCAATCACATCACACTGCCTCTGTAAAGCCGCTATGGCCAATCTCCTCATTAAGCTGATTTTTACATAGAAGGCAACAACACTTGTAAAGAATTTCTTACAAGCTGCGACTCAGTTCAAACTGAGTAGGCAGTGATCGTCTTCTAATAATCGGTTTTATCTTAGCTATAAATTCTCTGCACCAGATAAAAACAGGCATGTTTCATGTGAAATGCATCTGACGAAGTTCAGGCCAAACCAGCATGCCAACACAAGACAGTAAAATAGTTTGAGTGAAGACAAGGTAGTACGTAAGGGTTTTTATCTATACACTCTTTTGACTGGGTCTATTTCAGACTGTGTAGTTTTTCAGGTAAAATTGCAACTTTACATTACAACCGTCTAATCACCAATTAAAAAAAAAAAATCCAGAAAAGCCTCACAGTTCACTGTATTATTCCTACCACTTCTTTCCAGCAAAAAAATTAAGATTCCATAACGATGCAAACAGATTTTTTTTAAATGTAAAAATTCATATATAGCATTTTTATTTCATTTCTCTCCAAGAGAAATGTTTTTATTGTTTATATCAGAAGAAGAAAAACATGTAATAGTTTGGCTTACTTCATAAGAAAACATTTATTAAGACAATCAAAATATGAATAAGTTAGGATAAACCTTATAGTAGAATTTATCAATCAATTAAAAATAAAAAAAAATTAAATTGAGTTAAAATTATAAGTACTCTTCAAATAAAATATTTCTGCTAGCATGGTTAGAATTTAGCTTTCTGAATTGAAAATAATAAAATATCTACACCAAAAGCCAACAATATTTAGTTAGTAACATAAAAAACATTTTATGTATTGTGGAAACTAATTTTAAATACTTTCCATGTTGTCTTTCAGAACACATAATCCATAAGGCCTCTGGAAAAAGCAGTTTGTGGGATACAGTATTGTCACAAACACTCATTAGCACATACTACTAAATGACAAAACAGGATGGGAGGACATCTGCAAATATATTCTGCTTTGCAGAAAAATTCTAGGCTGAGAAGTGATGTTATATGCTCTTCATTACCATGAAAAAATTACTTAAGTTGATTGACTCAATTGTATTTGAACTTGCTTGGGGGGTTTTTTCACCCAAGAGCTTTAACATGATAATTTAAAAAAAGAAAAAATATCCTCTGACTACTGCTTTAATTTTGAAGTGTTGCAATTATATAAAAGTTATACTTCTGCTTAAATACTGACTGAATAAAAAAATAGTTTGATTTCATTTTGTCATATATCACTTTCTGAATGTACCTACTGAACTCCCACTAAAAATAAATCGTGAACACAAGGAGAGGATAATTTATGAGTTGTCAAGCAACCAGATTTTAACACTTACTTTTGTGAAGATCTGAAAAAAGTCAATTGCAGGTGGCAATTGAGACTCATCCTGGATCTCAGATTTCAAATACAGTTGCAAAGTCTCTGCAAGGTGCCTGAGGCCGTCTTTCATTTCTTCACTTAACCGTTCAGTGTCTTATGGGGAAAGGAAAAAAAAGCAGACCAAGTCATAAACAGAACATTTCACCAACATTCTGAAAACATCCAATGGCAGCCACACAGTCTAGACATTTCCAGTCCCAGAATTAATCTTGACAGAGGGCAATTTTGACAGAGGGCAGACATTTCTCATTTTTTGTGACAGGTACCTATCAACACACAGCAGAGTTTATCGGACTGCTACTGCCAAACCGTATGAATACGATGGCAAGTCAAAGATCAAAAGCCCACAGAGAAAGCAGATGTGTAAGCAGATGTTAAGACATTACATACAAAAATTAGGCATCTGGGTTTGTAACTTTAGCCACATTAGAAATATGCCTGAAACTTTATGAGGAGTACATATTTTTATACTGTATTCTCCACAGATGCATCAGGAACACTTCCTGCTAGCAGATGAAACCGAAAAGTATTTTAGAAACAAAGGGAGTTTCGTACACAGCAAGTGGTAAACTATGAATATGGAAGAATACAAAGTAAATATCACTTCATTATAAAGCACCACTATTCATATTTTACAGATAGAAAACCTGAAGCAGAAAGAAACCCAGCGCCTTATTTCTAATTAAGTGATTATGCCTGCATCAGGTCTCGGATAACATAGAAAGTGAAACTCTGCTGCTGCCCTAGTAAGTTCACTGCCTGATTACCTGCTGCACATTTTCTTCTTCCTACCTGTTAGTACAAAATGAAGAATGTAAAGTGAACATATTCAAGCAACAGTCTATAATAAAAGGCAGATATTTATTACGCACTCTGAATCAATTTTATCTCTGCATAATGGTGAATTGTCATTATAAATATCTATAGCTGCCCACAGCACTACTCATGTGCTTCTTAACAGTGTGGATGTCTGAGGGTCATTTTGCAAGCATGAATGAATGTAAATGTTAGAAATCCAGACATGTATGTTCTTCACAACATACAGAAAATCTCTGGAATAGAAAAGTATAGTATCTATGAGGACTGTGTCTTCAAGAGAAGCAGCAAATTTTCAGATGACTGAAAAATCAAGTTTAAAAAATATAAAAGAATAATCTTAAACACACACTCACATTTTTTATATAACATTCCTTTGAAACTAAAAATGCTTTTTCCTTCAAATGTAATTATTCAAGACAACATGTGATTTACCTTAAACTACCTGGCATACATTGCAAAATGTATTATAACGAAGAGAGAAATGCATGGTTTGTTTCACTATTAGCAAATAAAACACCTCTGGACTGGAGAAGAGGAATCATATAAGAAACATGTTATAAATGGACACTGAAGCTTAGGACATGTGAACATGAATACAAAAACCAACTGGAACTTCAGGGAGAACTGACAGAGATGGGAGCAGAATGCAATTATCCACATTGGAATCTGTCCAGAACATCAGAGCTAATGATCCAGCAAAAAGTCCCATGGGATCCTTAATGAAAAATGATCAAGACCTGGTTTTCACAGCACATAAGAAGACAAGGCCAAAAGCAAAATTAAATTAAATTTATGGATGTTTTCATTTCTTAAGAAACTTTCATCAATTGTTTAAGAACCCTGGTGTGGGAGACAAAAATGCTATAAAAGGCCTGTGGAAAATTTTCTAGATAATGAATGAGGATTTAATTATGCAACTCTCATACTGATATAAGTAAAATAGAAAAACGTCTGCCCTTAATACAGCACACAAACTATTTTCTGCATACTGAGCCTTGGTAAGCAAAACCAAAGATGATTTCTGAATTACCGTAACAGAGAGAGAGCCTGTCGAACTAAGGAAGGAAGGAAGGAATTGTCTTCAGATAGATGAGAACTACCAAAAGCAACAATGCTCAGAGATATCCCTCCTACTTAATCTGAGTTTCAGGGTACACAATGAATTTCAAGGAACTATAGAGGTTGGAACAGAACTTTGTAGAGGGCTGAATGCCTCCACAAGCTTTGTGGGGTTTTGATGTATTATATATTTTAGCAAATAATTATTCAGTAAGTGTATAAAACCTCATATGCTCTAATTCAGTTTATATGTCTCCCACACTAAAAACCAACAGCACTATAAAATAATTTTGAAAAGTAATAGTGTAAAGCAGAGAGAGAACAGCATAGTGACAATAGCAATTTTCAAATAAAATATTTTGAAATTCCAGCTGGGGAAATAAGAAAAGAAGAAAAGGAAAAAAGAAGTATCAATTAGAATTCTGTCATATTTCTGATTATTGTTGAAACACTATCTTCTGTTACAAAGATGCTTCCTGAGACTTTCTTTGCTTTAGAAGATTACAGCCTGTATTCATAGTTCGTGTGATTCCCTTCAAAGGAATCTTTTCTCCTATATACTTCGGCCTCTAAGGAAAATGCATTTCTGACTTTCCTATAGATTCGAAAAGAAAGGAAATATTTATCAACACCATCCATAAATTGTGCAGAAAAGAGGAAAAGTGTTATGAAATAACAGTAGCTTTTGGAGGACACAGAGACAGCAAAAAGCATCACAGCTACTACTAGTTCTCACACCAACCCAAAAAACTTTCAGATAATTTTAACTCCAGAAACATAGAGACCATCTTTTCACTCCAACAAGGAAGCCAGGAAAACAACAAAAGTAAGGAGTCAGCCAAAACCTTTGCATAAGATTACACATAGGCCATTTCTACTGTGGTCTGTTAAGTATCAACTTCAGTTAATGTGCAGGAGTCCTAAACACTTTGTGCTCTGGAGTTAAGAAGATTACACAGGAATTGTTATTAAAACTCCTAGAGTAAATACAGATGAAACACTAGATGTAGATCTCTCATCTGCCTTCTCCTAAACTAACTGGCTATGGACCAGTTGTTTCAGCATCAGTGAGAGGATAGTCATCCAATCTGTATCACAGACCATATCACCATTTCCTTCAGAAAGCGAATTTCAGGAAAAGCTTCTAGCCATTCTGCAGATTTCTGTACCATTTACCCATTCCAGATCAGGTGTGTTCAACACCAAGCTTCTCTCCAGACATTTACCACACTATTCCCCTTGTCTCCAGTCACATCACGAAAAGCTGAGATCTTCTGAAGAGTACTGGGAAACTTCACTTTGTATGGAACCATCAGTTATACAAAAATCTTTGCCTACACTAGAGACAACTGCTGTACAAGTGACCAACATTCAGTTTTTAAAGGGAAACTGTTCCCTCCAGTTCCTCCTGTGCCATTCTGCAATCAGATATTGGTACAATAAAACTTTTTTCCTTGGATCCCAGCAGTGCCATGAAGCATAAAAGACCATAGTCTTCATCATTTTAACTTAATTAAATAGAAGCATCTGTTCTCCATAAACCTTTGTTATATGATTTGGGAATATCCATTGCAGAAAATCATGAGGTTTTAAATAATTGAAATGTACACCTTCTATCAATTTTAATTTGCTGCCTTTTTAAGGTCTTTTGCCCAAGCAGTTTGGGAGAATGCAGCAGAATGCAAGGGTGTACAAAAGTAAAATATAACACTATGTATTGCATGTTTTATGTTTATGTGGGTTTTATTTCTAACTAACTGTACCAATAGATCAAGCTGGTTTGTAGCCAAAACTCTGAATAATACTAACAAACATTGAGGTAATCAAAATATTCACATTACTCTCCAGAAAATCCCTCTATACAAGATGCAAGAATGAATCAAGGATTAATTTCTTCCTTTCTAAGTCTTTAAGATGCCACGAAATCTGAAAAAATGTTTTCTATTTCAACATTAGCTCTGCTGAGAGGTTGCAATGAGCATCCTTTTCTACCCAAGCAGGTGAAACTTTGTGAAACCACAAAAGTAATAAATGCAGAATTTCATCCTTTTTTCTCCATTGAAAAGTCATGTAGAAGAACGATACACATGTATCACTTGTGAATTTAACTTTCCTTCCTTTTTCTGGAAGTTATTTTGAAGCTTTATGCAATAGCACATAGGTATTAAAAAAGTAAAAACTCAATCTAAAAATATATTTTTGTATATGTATGTAAAAATATTGACATTGTATGTAGTAAGGCAGACATTGGGTAGATTAAAAATTGAACAGGCAAGATGGGCATTGTAAAATGTGAAAAAAAATATTAAAACAAAAAATCAGGTGGAAGTTTTGCTTCAAGACAACAAACATGTTTTTCCTTTGATCTTTGAAAAAACCCTTCTTCCCCACAGAGGTTTTAGCAAGTTTTGTCTTTGATTCTGTTATTCTACAGAGCAAACCTTCAGAAGGCAAGCTGCAAGAAAATCACATGGCTCTTCCGTAAAGCAGACCTCGGAAATATTTCCTGAAATATGGCTGGCAATTACTTACTTGACTGAAGATCAGAAAAAGAGTAGAGTCTCTCAGAAGGGCATACTGATTGTCTGAGCTGTAGAGAAAAACAGATAATTAACACTTACACAGCAGGCTTTATCTTGAAAACACTCTACAAGATTGATTATTCCATGTGATATACCCGTAAGATAAACAGGTAAGGCTAACAGCATCAACATAAATCCAGGATTTTGCATAAGCTATCCTAAAAAATCTAATTTTTTTTTTGTTGCTGTAACACTTTCTACTAATTTTATTTTTCTTTAACACTTCGACAGCTTACCTTTAGTAACTTAGGTAGACCCTTCAGAGTATAATTGAAATGAACGTATGAAGTTTGTAGTTTCAGAGTTTATGTGATTATAATTAATGTACATTATTGCTAGGTACATATTTGCCCTTTAAAACATCATGCACAAACTCTTCTCAACAATGTATAAAATAAATGTGAAATCATATTTTATCACCTCAGACCACAACAAATGACCACATTTTTATCCAAGACAGCATAATGGCAGTATTAGCAAAAAAACCGAGCAAATCCCTTTGGATTTACAATCCTACACAGTCATAAGCTGCTTAAACTAACAGAAAATTTACTCCACATAAAGTAATCAAACCGTGGGAATGTCAAACACACAGGATTTCCAAGAGAGTTTAGAAAAATTTAAAGTAATTGAGATTAAGAGAACCCAAAATGGAAAGCATGGCATTATGCCCTCTAAAGAAAGGGCTAGCTAACAGTGCTTCTGTCTTTACCACTCATCCAAATAACACTGAATGAGGGTCCCATTAAATTAATAGAAAAGCACCAATTGCTTCAGTAGTATCGAAGGAAAAACAGTGTCTCCCTATGTTTCCCTTCCAGGCAGAAATAAACTTAGAATGCTACCACATAGCCATAGTAAAAGAAAATCAATAAACATGTCCCTTGAGTTTATGTTCATTTTGGTATCTCTTGATCCTTTCAGCATTTCTGCAAATTAGTCAGTCGTCTTGTAACACAATATGCAGCCCAATTTTGTTCATCATTCCCAGTCACTTCAGCCTTCTAGCTCATAATTACATTAAAAATGTAGAGTGAGAAAGTTTTTATCTGAATCTGCTGCACTGAATCAATCTAAAAAAAAAGGTCACTTACTAGTTTAAAAACAATCCTGCCAGCAAGTCTGACAGAGTCTGGAGGAAAATTAGGTTTGATGCTCTTAAGACACCTGCATTCCTGCTTGTGGTCCAGCCAAGCTTCTTTCTATTAGGATTTTTTTAAAAAGGAAGAAAAGGAAAAAAAATGCATTATATTTTACATAACACGTATCTTATTTTTTTACACATACACACATATTTTATACATACAGTTATCTATACATAGTTACATATGCACACAAACGTGTGCAAAGCTGAAAGTCAGTTCCAAAGAACCAGGAAGGGGACCTTCCTCAGGTGCTGACGTACACTGACTCTGGTAGCCTCCAACACAGGCAATCCTGGATGTCAACTGCCAAAGAAACAGCAGCACACACACTTTAGCAGCATAGTCTGAGAATGCAGCTAAAACATGAGTGGAAAACAGCAGGCTGGGTTATCCACTCAAACCAACCCCATCACGCCACTTCCTCCTCAAACGTAATTAATTGTGTAACTGATACAATGGACACTGGAGCTACAGCAGTGCAGGTTCAGGACACAACAGTATCACCCTTATGCTACCTCCAAATTTACCTTTAGGAAAACCTAAGAGAAACACAAACAAAAAACTGCACGGTCAGTTCCCAGTCCAGTTCCTTGCCAACGCAAATCTTACTTCAGTCTGTTTCATGCTGCTGTCTGACATCACAACATACATCTTCAAATATTGTATCTGAAGCCTTTAGTGCACAAAAGGAGTAAGTAAAGGTAGAATGAAAACTGCATTGAAAGACCTTCATTTTTTGTCCCATGTTCCTGGGGCATCATTTTTTTTACCTTCACGCACCACGCTATAAATCTCATTATCAGCTTAGTTCAAATTGATATTACCATTCCAACTAGCTGAAATCTTTATTAGATAAATAAATGGGCACTGATTCTCATTTGTCGTGGCATGAAGCAGCAACAGTATGTAGCTGCTTATTTCACAAGATTGGAGAGAACTAGAAAGGATGCTAACTAACACAAAACTCTAGGCATGTGTTTACTCAGCAGGCAAGACTGCAGAGACCTTCAGAGTCTATTCATTTCAGTAAATGCAGCTGTTCTAATGCAATGGTCAAGTTTTCAATGCTGTAAAAACTGTCCCCAGAGATCCCTGAGCTGATGAGGTATTAATGCTGGGAGGGCTGGTGGCGGTATTTTCACAGTTCAGACCAGGAGTGATTGCTGAAACCAAAATAGAAGACAGAACCAAAAATATTTTAGTTGCGTATACTACCTGAACCTGCAATTTTTTTTTCATGGGCCACTTTAATTAGAGAAGCAGACAGAGACTAACACTTCCATAGCAGAGAAGAGACAGGATGACAAGATAAAGGAAAACTGCTATATATTGAAATACATCTCTTTTTTTCTCCACAATTCATTGTTTCCCCAAGATTAGTGTGGAGGAGCAGCAAGAATGAGTCTTCAGCTAAAGAAACATGTTGGAAGAGACAATTTCTGACCACTTTTTTTCTTCCTTTCCATCTCTAAAAGCAGAAAATTCTCTTTATAATTTACAAAAACTCCAAGTGCATTTCATTAACATACTACATATTTACACATTTTATTTGCATATTCACAGTTTACGTTTGAAGCCACACAGCTGTTTCAAATAGTTTTAAAAGCAAATTAAAAGAACAGGGCACAATAAAAATTTGCTACATTGACAAGTATTCAGAATAACCAAGGAGTTCTGAAGGTGACATTTCCTCACAGATATGCAGTAAGGGAAAAAAACCATGAACTCAGAAAAGCAGCTTCTATTAGGCAAGTGCCACAGAGAAAAATAAAATGTCTAATGCTAAGTACATGATCAGCAATTAAAAAAAAAAGAGAAAATGGCAGAGAAGTGTAAGGGCACATCACACCTGTAGATGCTGACTTGCAAGTTATAAAGATTCCAAAGGTAATCACACAATTTTTTTTAAGCTGCATTTAAGTGAGGGAATTGTTTCCGGTAACTAGGTTTCAACAGCAGCAGTATTTATTCTATTTAATTCAGGATTTTTTTCCCCTGTGGCTTACACATAATAAATAAATTGAATTTTTTATTTCTTTTGGATACATGCAAGATTTGTGATTTCATATCCTTTACCTATAACACTACAAGGGGAAAAAATGACACCAAGAAGGCATTAATCCAAATACAGTTAGTGTCACATGCTGTCTGACAAACAAAAGTATTTAGTGCTGAATAGAATTATCCTTGTCTAGAAAAAAACAAGGTCATACTTGTAAATGTCCAGACTCTGTGTAATATAATTATATTGGAATTTTTATCCAACTTAAACCAAAAATGTTCTTAGGAGTAAGCCTTTATATGTCCAACTTTTTCCTCTACATAAATGTTGCACAGAATTTTAAACATGCTAGAGGTGACATCAGAATGATTAATAACTCACCCAACTAATAAAGCCCTAATGAGATGAAATATGCTGTACCACATAGCATCATAGGCCATGTTTCTTTGAGACGTATTCCCATGTGATAAGAACAGTTCAAACACATGCCTTCCATGAAACAGCACTGCAGCCAAAACCAATGCCAAAAATGAATCAGCCAGCACAGAGGAGCTGGAACAGGGGCTGCCACTCACTTATTCCCAACCGGTCAGAAAGACAGGGGAAAGCTCTAAATGCATTAAGTATAATGAAATTCGACAATATTTCTTCTCACTACCAATACAACAAAGATACAAATTACAGAACAACGTGAAAGCAATAAAGATTTGTGACCCTGGAGAGACCTAATTTAAAGCCAGTCTCTAACAATACTTACTGGTTGGGCTTATGTTAGTCCCACAGTTCTTTGTGGGAAGGTTTTCTTAATTCTGTTTATCCTGGCTTTCAGTCAAGGTTTTTACATTCCCTACTCAGCATGAGTATAAACACTGTAGTGCAGAGGCATGGCCACCTGGTATGACCCTTCTCTTCCACACCAGGGAAGGTCTTCCAATTTTGCAATAGATTTCTTTTCCCCCTATTAGAAATGAACACTAATAGAAGGAGGCAAAGAAAGCCAAGTGAACAGTGCAGGGCAATATGCTACTCTCCTCTTCCAGGCTTCACTGCATTTAGCAACTTGGAAAGAATATAATTCCTTTTATCTCCTCCCAAAGGACTGTATCTCCTTCAACCTCAGTGTATCCCAAGTGCAAATCCTCAGTCTTTACCCAAGTGTAAAGGGTCAGCACACACATGGCTTAGAAGATGGTGCAGCACAGAGCTCTTTATGGGTGGCAGATTGAGAATCTGCCCGCTGAAGCAGCACCACACCAACTCTAAAGCCTCCCTGGACAGCCCAGGCCCAGGATCAGCGCCTGCTGGTGCAGGGCACGGGCAAAGACCCCCTGCATATGCCTGCAATGTCTTGCATATTTTCAGCTGAGCAATTTTGCCAGTGTGCATCCAGTCTTTCACAGACATATGCTACTGCTGTCTCCCAATGGAGCCTGAGTCTATGAAAGATCCTAAACCAATGCTGATGAACCAAAGGTTTCCCTTCTTTTCTATGCAGGATCAAGAAAAATGAATGCTTCCTGCAGCTTAATGTGCTAATGAAAAGCAGTTAAAGACTAGAGCTCATTAAAAAATAAAAATAAATCGAAGCAGGATATTTTTCCCTTGGAAGATTTTGATCTGTTAGAGGCAAATAATCTGCAATTTCCAAAGGATTGTTCAAATTTTTACAGAATGTCTTTTTTTTTTTTAATTATGACATTTCACTTTTATTACATTATTTCAATCATGTTTGATAGTGTCACATTCTGAAGTCTGCCTGAAATTACACTCCCATTTGTCAGGGATTATCATCTACATCACTGGTCCCCAGTCTGTGGGATGCACCATATTAATAAACATTGCCAGGGATGCTCACAGAAGAGATTATGAGCAGCAGATGTGGTAACATTACCTTTGAAGAGACACCCAGACAATATAACATTGCTAGAAGGCTGGCAGGACAATGAAATTAGGCACCAACAAGGGGG
The DNA here is from genome assembly GCA_013400975.1 of Atrichornis clamosus. Taxonomy (NCBI): domain Eukaryota; kingdom Metazoa; phylum Chordata; class Aves; order Passeriformes; family Menuridae; genus Atrichornis; species Atrichornis clamosus. The sequence continues at coordinate 9,420 of WBMZ01016447.1, read as the reverse complement.
AAAGGGGCTACAACAGAGAAATGCCAAATAGGGGCAAAAATCAATGAGGTCTGGCTGAAAGAAAAAAATAATAATAAAAAGCAAAAAATCTATATGTACTTGATAATTAAATCAGAATTCAGTTGAGAAAGGTCACTCCAAAGGACCTCTTGTGATAAGTTACAGTTCCAAATTTCTAATTTTTTTTAAGGTAAAGTGGTAAAAGTGAAAACAGCTTGCTTCAACTGGCCTGAAAAATAAAAATAATGGAAATTTTTGAAATTTGGAACAACTCACTCATAATTTCCAATATTGACATTATGGAGATTTGTGAAAACTGGATATTCTGATTTCCAAAATCTATACAGGTTTTTTTCAGGACTCCTGGCTCTGCATACGTATTCCTCTAAAGGATAACTATTCTCACAGCAAGTCTCAAAAAGAGAAACACATTTTAAAAAACTGTTTCTTCTCATTAAGGTTAGCCTCAAGATAGCTTTTTGTACCGCTTGACATTTTAAAACAAAGGAAGACGTTTACAAGATATTTGCAGCTTTAAAAATGGCTCTTTTTGGTACATCCTAAAATAGAAATCCCTTGCTGCTTTTACTTCGAAGTTTCCTTCACAAAATTCACCTTTGTCTTAAACCCAGTTCACCTACTGTGACCAATCTCTTTTAAGTCAGATTTTTACATTAATTCTGATTTAATGTGTTAATTACACAACTCCAGAAAAATAACAGGTTTTAAGCCTATTTTGAGTTGCAGTATCACACATCCAAAAATAATCAAACCATTCTGCAACTAAGTGTAAACTTCAAATCCAACTGCATAATTTGTACTTCAAAGTTATCTGTATTTATAAAACTAAAATAATCCTGTTTGCCAATATTCACTTTTTAAAATGCGCAAACTGCAGTTTCATTCAATACCCTGCTGTTTATTTGTTGACCAATTAGCTCAATTAGAAGTGCACATATTAATGAATTGCACTAAAGCTACAGAGGCTAAGTAGGGCACAAAGCATTTGGTTTAGCTTGCCTAACAGCTGCTATAAAAACAGAGCTGCACAATAGTTTAGCTGGCTTATTAGAATAAATAGGAATTAGAGGACAGTTCTCAAGAGCAAAGAGATCTGGCTGGTCTCAGTTTTATCTAGATCATCTGTCCTAAATCATCAATCCCAATAAATTCGCTGTTTTGACTAAAAAATAGCTTTTTGTTATTCTCTACGGCTACCTAATATCATGGGATATTACGTAACATTACTTCAATATCCACTTACTTATATTAACAGTTCAAGTCATTATGTAACTGAAAATACACAGCATTTTAAGTGCAGATTACTTTTGGCAGCAGTAGCCTGTCTCACTGAAATCAACACTTACAACACTGGATGGCTTCAAGCACGTGAACCCCCAAGCTAGAAGCACAAAGCAAAGGTACCCAAGATGGCTTCAGGCTATCCGTTATGAATCCTTGAAGAATGTTCACATAGCTGTGTTCCCTAAGGAGGAAGCTCCATTTCCTACCTTCATTGCCTCTACACCTAAGTTGGAGCAACTTACACCTTGCAGGTTTGCTCGTTCAGGTCAGAGCCGGCACAACATCATTTCACATTAGAGATCTGCCAACAGAAGCTTTACCGATGGCTCTCCTGGAACATATTTGTCTTAAACTTACCTTGCAAATACTCTGGTCTTTTATATTCTTTACAGCCATGTTTTCCTTATGATCTCCCATAATAAATCTACCTGTGGCATTATTTTTGATGCTACAGTAAGCACCTAATGTACGTTGCACACTTTTTGCCATACGATGGAACATATGTTTTAATCGCCAAAAGGAGGGGTTTGTGGCATGTTGAGAACACTACTGCAATTGCAGCCCAGAAAGCCAACTGCATCCTGGGCTGTATCCAAAGCAGCGTGGCCAGCAAGGCAAGGGAGGAGATTCACCCCCTCTACTCTACTCTTGTGACACCCCACCTGGAACACTACATCCAGCTCTGGGGTCTCAAACATAAGATGCACATGGACCTGTTGGAGTGAGTCCAGAGGAGGGCCATGAAGATGCTCACAGGGCTGGAGATCCTCTCCTATGGACACAGGCTGGGAGAGTGGGAGTTGTTCAGCCGGAGGGCCCCAGGGAGACCTTACAGCAGCCTTCCAGCACCTAAAGGGGGGGCCTGCAAGAGAGCTGGAGAGGCACTCTGTACAAGGGCTTGTAGTGATAGGGCAAGGGGTAGTGGCTTCAAACAGAGTAAATTTAGCTTAGACATTAGGAAGAACTTCTTTAATGTGATGGTGGTGAGGAACTGGAACAGGTTGCCCAGACAAGTTGTGGATGCCACATCCCTGGAGGTGTTCAAGGCCAAGTGGGATGGGGTTCTGAGCAACCTGGTCTAGTGGAACGTGTCCCTGCCCGTGGCAGGAGGGCTAGAACTAGATGATCTTTAAGGTCCCTTCCAACCAAAACCATTCTACGATGTTTTCATTCCATGATTGTTTAAATGTCAGGGATTTAACTTAAAAAGTTAAATTCATTTACATTTTATAGTCTATTAGTCTATTTTGACCAATAGTTGCTTTTCTTCATTTTCCTCTATTTAGGGGGAAAAAAACTCCCAACAACAACTACAATAAAAAAACAACCACCAACACCCTCCATCCTCCCACCTGCACCCCCCAAAAAAAATCACAGTGCAAAACTAAGAGGAATAATTTAAAACTTCAAGTGTTCTGTAAGGTAACCTTCAAGGTTCAAACCTCAGGTGCCAAGGTTGAAATCTTAGGTACCTGCTTCTCTACTTCTTTGGCCTTACACATTTACCCCTTGCATGTTTACACCATATCAAGTCCTGCTAATTGTTGCACACATGCTTAAGAGACAAAACAAGCCAAATACAGAAGCTAAAATTTAGGTCTGAACACCTCTGAGAACTATTCATAGGACAGAATCACAGGATAAGTCAGGTTGAAGGGATCTGTGGAGATCTCTTGTTGCAAAGCAGGGTCAGCTCTGGGGTCAGACCCAGCTCAGAGCTCTATCCAGTAGGGTCTCCAAACCATCAAACATGCAGATGACACAAACAGTCTGGCCAGCCTGTTCCACCTCTTGGCTGTCCTCAAGAGCATTTCCTTGTATTCCCTGTGAACCTCTGGTCTTTCAACTTAAGCCTGTTGTCCCTTGTCTTCCTGCCATGCACCACTTTTCTTCTCCTCAGATACATAGTTTTCCTCAAGGCCTTCTCTTCTCATAACATTCTTGACCCTTACTTCCTCTTGAAAAACTGGAATATATAATTTACCGTTATAAAAAGTACCCTTGAAATACAAATTGCTTTACTGCAAAATTGACGTAGAGGTTTCAGTCTACAGACAATGAAGCTAAAGAATTATTCCTCCCCCTCTCACCAAACACAAACACCACACATTTCAACTTAGCTTTGTCTATTGTACTGATCATAATCTTATATTTGTTACTATAAAAATACTCAATTAAAACAAGGCAGCATGTTTACCCACCTTGTCCAAAACTACAAAAACAAATTGCAGTGTGGAGGTATGACAACATGTAAAATGCATGGAGACCTTATAAATAAAGTATTCAAATGCCTGTTTTCTTAAAGCCTTTATAGCTGTTATTTTTTATCTTACCTGACAAGATTTACCACAGTATTTAGCAACCTTGCACTGAGAGCATCTGTGCAGATTTTCATTCCTGTTTAGGAAAAAAAAAGAAAAAGGATCATAAATAAAAATAGAGTTTTGTATTTATCCTTCTTATATAACCAAGAATTTTCCAAGCCAAGAAAAATACCTTAGAAACAAGAATAGTCTAAAATGCACTGTTACACAAGCAGAAATTGTACATAGTTATGTTCAAAGCTATATTCACAATCCTTTACTCGTGTCATTCAGCACCTCTAGGGCCACTGTGGATCAACAGGAAAGTTACCAAATGTGTTTTTGTCGTATAGCTATAACTCTGAGGAGTTTGATTTTGTAGATAACCTCATAATTAGAGCTGTGCAATACAGCTAACTAATCTATTTACTGAGTCTTGTCTAAGCAAGCAAGCATCGCTGTCTTAAACAAGACCTTGCTGTGAACATGCAGTTGTGACATCAAATATTGTCTTTATAACACAGTCTGAAGTTGACATGTCAGCAAAAATTTCTATTCTAAGAAAACACTTCTGATCAGTGGACAGTGAGAACAAAATAAAAATTCATGGGGGGAGGATAAAAATCCAATGAAAACTAGAAGGAGAACTACCAGACCTATATATCACAATCTAAAGGTTAAAAGCACCTCCTGACTGTAGTACTGTTTTCTGATGCTGTCTTAATTTATTTATATGACTTAAGAAAATGTCACTGAAGTTCTGTAAATTTTTAGACAATAAGTGAGCATTAAATGTGAAAGCACCCATAGAGCAAATCTTGCACCTCAAATATACAAGTTCAAGTAACTTCAGATAAGTAGAAATGAGACAGATTCTGAGGCTTCTCTTCCCTCTTATTTTCCTGTAGAATATACTGAACATGATACATTATTCTGGTAACACTGCAAAGTGTTCACTTTGATTTCTTAACACACAAGGTTGTTTACATGTGTTATGGTCATTCATTAGGCTGGGAAAACAGCACATGGTTCTTTGATGTTGTTAAAACTGAAGGCACAAGATTTACGTTACAGACACAACAATTATCTGGACTCTATGCACAGCATAACCATTACCACTCCCCCTCAGACCTCCTCCTGGCCACCCCTCTGACCTTCGTGAGGCACAAGTACCGTGCTGGGTGCCACTATTCCCTTGTGAGCTGCACACGGCTGAACGCAGCTCACACCCAAGAAACTGTCACCAGGCGACGCTCCTCAGTATCCCCATCTCCATTAATTCAGCTTTCCAATTTAATTAGGAGATAGGCTGTGTTAGACACTTAGTTATTTCAAATTGAAGGGGCAAGTTTAAATGATCAAATGAAGGACCTTTCTTTGCAAGATCCCTGGTGTCTGCACATCAGTACCAGGTGCACTCTTTTCACTTGCACTCCCAACTGACGTGATTAAAATACATAATTTGCTGTCTCTACTATCACTAAAAGAAAACTCCTCTGCTGTTGTAAGCAATCCAGAGGCTGCATACCATATATTCAGATTTCCAGCTCAACTGCTTTACAACATGACCCGTATTTCTTCTTTTACTTACAACACTCAGTTGTCCTCAAATTTTAATTTCTATGGGTGACTTCAAAAAGGTAGAACACTATCCAAAGGCCACATGCAAACCAGACAGAACCAATGTGACCACAAACTTCAATCTAGAACTTCTGGATAAACAATGTAGACTACTTATTTCAGCTGTGACACCAAAACTGAAGAGTAGGGCCACAACACCAGAAACACCACAGAGCATCCTCTAGCACAAACCAACTTTTTTCCCTCAAGTCCCACAAGTGGGAAAGGTATTTTGCTGATATATCAAAGTTTTGCTATGTTTGAATTATTGAAAATAAGAGCTTATGCATTATCTTAGGACCCTTATAAGCATTCAGGAAGTTTAGATAGCTGTATTGGTCAAAGATTGAGAAAAGCATTATGAACAGATCATTACAATCAAGTAACAATCTCTTCATTTGTACTGCACAAAAATCCCTATTTTGTCACACAATATTTTGTAGACGTTCATACTAAGTACCAGAAGAAAAATAATTTATAAATATTTCAGATATATGTTTTCCTAGAGCGTTCTTTACCTTCCTACCTGTAAAGCCAGCCCTGGAGACCAAAAAAACTAGCAACTGTTGTATTTCTATAAACAGAATCAAAAACCTTGTACACACACAATAGGTTTTTTATTTTAAGGTGCAATGCCTGACGATGATTCATAGTTAGAAGCAAGTGTGAAATCTTCATTTTGCCAGCTGGGGAGAGTTGTTTCACCTCCAAGGTTGAGCAATGACACAACTTTAACCACGTTATGATAAGAGGAGCGTATATTTCTCAATTTAGATTACAAGCTCATGTCAGAGTAACCTAGAACAAAAAAAGACAGCCAAGCAGCTAGAGCTTTGGTTTGCTCTTCAGCTCCCCATTATGCATGGCCACAGCCATCAAGACTGTTACTTTGCAGCGTGCCCCTGTTGCCTTTAACAAGTGTTTTATCTGGTTGTGCAGTTACAGAGAGGTAACGAAGAACCTTTGGCCTCTCTGTCTCTAAATACCTTCTTTTGTATTCAGTATTCTACACCCAGCAGCCTCTACAAAACTTCTCTTTATCATTATACAGTATTATCTGAATGACTAAGTGCTCACCTTACTGTAGAATGAATGAGCAAAAACCTTTTGAAGGCAGACTTTTTTGTTCTAAATGCTATTAATCAAAATACAGCAATGAGTTCAAAGTTTGATAACAGAGCATGTGCAATTTTAGTCCCATACACATTACAGGACTGAATAGTCTCAGCAGCAACAGGTAAGACAGATTTCCAAAGCAGAGTAATTAAACCTTTTGGAACCTGAGATTAAATGAATGAATGTCCATAACAATCAGAGAAGTCTTTCCTACAGTTTTCACATTCTTCTATCAGAACGTTGAATCCAATAATATACTGCAAGCATACCTTGTCTTGGTAGTCCTCTTGGTATTTTTCCAAGAGATGCCAGAACTTACTGGAATCATTGCTATCAAATCACCAACATGTATTCAATCTTTCTTTTGTAAAACAATTAGTAGACATGTCACCACAAAACACCCAACTTCCTCAGCAATCATGGAAGTTTCAATACTGTACAGGGTTATTTCCTTTGTATCCTTTATCCCTAAAGGTTAATGATGCTGCAGTAACAAACACACACACAAAAATCTGAGGATCATCACTCAAAACTTGAATTTTTGTCAAACTGACACTATCAGTCAGATTATTTTAATAAGGTGACTCCCTCCTGTTGCCATGTTAGGAATGAATTGCCCATTCCTCTTTGGGGTTGCTTTGAATGACAAGTAGATGTAGAATGCCTGTCAGGGAGCTAAATAATAAAGCTACTAATGAAATCACTGCTTTCTCCTCCAATCCTTCTTCCCCCTCCTGGACTAAAAAAATTCTTTTGGATTTATAACATCTATGAATCTTGCTACACAGCATTCTAACTGTAAAACAGCATGATCTAAAACACTTATTTTTAAATTCTTTATATTCATATTCATGTATTCATATATAGAGGATTTGTGCATCTTAGAATATTTTAAGAAGTGAGGCAATTTCCCTGGTTTATTCCTGTCCTTCTCAATATTTTATTTATGTTATAGGCTTTATTGAAAGAGTTTTAAAGTCACTGTCAGATACTTCCATGCATTTCTTATCACCTGTAAACTATACCTGGAGATAGTATCAGGTTCCTTACAAGGTACCTACTGAACCTCACCTAATGTGACTAATTTCATGGATGAGAAAAGGCACAGAATTTGATCTAATGGATTCAGTAATACTTTAATCTCTAAAAAAGTTTCTGCTGCAATAAAAAAGTATAGAAAAATGCAACAATTAAAAATAAATTATTAATTTTCCAACACAGTGTAAACAAGATTTTCCAGATGACCACAACTCCTTATGAAACAACAAGCACAAGTTATGATCATAGTCTATACTAAAAAAGCCACTCAAAATCCAAAACCAACAAAAGCCAACACCCATGTGAATAAAGTAAGCAGGGCTTGTCTGTTCACCCCTAGCATGCTACTACAGTCAGGTTAAGAATTCCTCTGAGGAATTGCATTATTACTAAATCTTTTCATCATTATGGTCTACAAACACCATTCATAGAATTAGCTCTCCCAATGTCTACTGAGAAGGCAAAAAACAAACCCAAATGTAGAGGTGGGTAGAGGAATTCCCAAGGGATTGACATGGACAGGAAACAAAAGAAATCCTGTGAGACAGGAAAAAAAACTAGTAAGATAGCTCAACTGGAATTGCCCCAGTGGACATACCCTCCCCAGCAAAACGTTTTTTTCTTTTATTTTTTAACACATGTTTCAAATCTTAAGAAGAAGGTGCAGAGGTTGACAAGGGTTTGCCTGGACCACCAGAGCCTATCAGAGCCACACCTGCACTCTCAACTTTAAAAGTATGTGCCCTTTCAAAAACATCAGATAATACTTCTGCTTGCCAGGAAATGGCCTAATATAATTTCAAATACAACAACAAAAGCCAACCAAATACAATTAGACTACTTAATTTATAATGAAAATGCATCTACACTTCTCTGCTGATTGCAGGCACTTGACTTTCAGCCCTACTCACATGATAAGTGCCAGATATAACAGAACATTTGATTACCAGACCGTGTTCAATGTGCCTTTCTACGCAGTTTATTCACACTTCTGATTCTGCCACAGCTTGCAAGAAAAAAAGATCTCACACAAATGCCCTACTGCATTTTTGTTGCTGATATTGTTTTTCAGTTAATAATCCTGCCCTGTAATACATGTAAGAAAAGAGCAGCTCTTTCCAATGTGTGTCAAGTTGAACTAATTTCCTGAACAGATTCTTAGACCTTTGCGATTCAGTCAAACCTGTCAAGTGCATAAAGTCTACTTGGATTTCCTCAAGTATGTGCATTTCAGACCTGTCACAAAGTGAAAGCAATCAATACCTAAAATAAGCAAACAAGTCATTCATCATTTTAACTAATATGCCTCTGTCTTCTAATACTAAAATTAAAGTTGTGAGTAGCAAACAGCCATTTTACATGTGGTAGATTTGAGGGCACAGGGGTTATGTTAAATGCAATTCCAGCTTTCTTTACGCACCCCTCTCCCAGTAATGAGGTGCAGTGACACAGCTGGTCCGCAGCTGCTACCCTACTGCTGACACACATGGGCACCAGGCACCTCGGGGAGATGGCTCTGGGGACAAGAATGAACAGTGCTGAGGGCCAGGCAGCACAACCCCAGGGCATGTGCGTCTGCAACATCCCAAACCCAAGCCCTTGGCAAGCAACAACTCTCTGCAGCCAGCCAGCCATGCCCACAGCAAGAGTTCTCAGCCCCTCTGATGCCCTGGGTCCTGACTTGGGACAGCTTGGCAGGCTCATGGCTTCTCCCTTCTCCTTTGCCAGGACCCTGGACCTGCTCTGCAACTGCAGATGAGTGGGCAGAGAAGAAGACATCTTCCATAAGCCCCATGGCCCACAGCCTCCAAAATAAGGCTGCTGTTTTCCATAATTATTACACCCAGCCATCTGCACAACACCCTGAAACACTTCTGCATGCATTCTATAAGGAAAAATCAGAATTGAAATAGATGAAGAGAGAGGATCCTTCTGCTTAGAATGGGTCTCAGTTCTGTTCAGATCTTATAAATTTTTTTTTACATATGTATTCTCTGTATTTGGTTTAAAATATACACTTGTCTTAGTTTGAAAGACA
>WBMZ01016445.1:0-65039 GCA_013400975.1 Atrichornis clamosus | reverse complement strand
GGGCCTCGCTGGTGGGGGCGGCCACGGGGCAGCGCGGCGCCGACAGTGACCGTGTGTCTTGTTTTTGCTGTCCCTTCCCCCGCCCCCGCCCCGCAGAACCCACGGGCAAGGAGGAGAAGGAGCTGGAGCTCAGCGACCTGGAGGACTTGGACGCCGCCGAGTCGGAGAGCTCGGAGTGCGAGCTGAGGCGGCCCTTCCCGCACCCGCTCCCTCATCCGCACTCGCTCTCGCACCCGGGCGGCAGCCACCCGCCACGGGCCGCCGAGCCCCCCGCCAAGATGCCGCCGCCGGCCGCCGCTGGAGAAGAGGAGGACGACGAGGCGGTGGCGGCAGAGCGGGCGCGGAGCTGCCTGAAGACGGCGGCGGAGGAGTGCGGCCCCGACCCGCTGGGCGCTCGGCAGCGCGGCTGCGAGTCCAAGATGTGCTTCCAGCAGGGGCAGCAGCTGCTGGAGGCGAAGCCCAGGATATGGTCCTTGGCGCACACTGCCACCTCCCTCAACCAGGCCGAGTACCCCTCCTGCATGCTGAAACGACCGGGGGGCTCGGCCGCCGCCGCCGCCGCTCCCGCCCCGGTCAGCGTCATCGACAGGCATCAGGATTCGCCGGTCACCAACCTCAGGAACTGGGTGGACGGGGTGTTTCACGACCCCCTGTTCAGGCACAGTACTTTAAACCAAGCCCTGAGCAACACAACTGTTTCCTGGGCTACCACCAAAGGAGCCATTCTGGAAACAGGCGCTTTGGGACGCGCGGTGGGGAACGGCGCCAACGTGCTCAAGGGGCAGCTCTCAAACCTGGCCCACCATGACTCAAACAAAGAGTTTCTGGCGTTTCCCAAATCAGGAAGCAAAATGTTTTGTTCCTAACAGGCCCGCCGAGGGCCAAAGGACTTTCTAACGCTTGAAGAGTCAGCTACACTGAAAAGAGACTTGCAAGAGTTTAAATTGAATTATAAAACTTTTTCTTCTTTTTTTTGGAAAAAAACAAACATCAGAAACAAGGATTTAAAGTTCAGTTTGCTCAGTTCAACGGAAAGACTTTGCTCATTGCTGTTCTGAACATTTCCTTCTGGCTGCGACTTTAAGGGATCAATGTCGTCAAAGTTATTTAATTCCATGTCCAAAAAGCACGTACTATAGTGTAGACCTACTTAAAAAGTTTACATCCGAAAGTTTACAAATGGGAAATTTTAATTCAGATTTAATTTAAGGCATGCCGACATTAGTTATAAAGACTTTTCGAGAGTTTTTCCTCCTGATTTCCTTGTTAGCATATAATTCACAAACAGCACTTCTACTAAGTTTACACCTACTGCACAAATTTATCTTGACAAAAGAAAAGAATATGTTAAAAGGTATGCTCACTCCAATAAATTGTCTGTTTCAGAGGTAACACAAGTGGTGGCGTTTTGCATTGGGCAACAAACAACTTTTATGTTTCAAATTCCCCCTCGGAGCCGGTCCCGGTAATTCCAAGGACTGTCAACAGGCTGCCGGGAGAGGGAAAGAGAGGCTCAGTGCAGCGCTGTTGCGGCATTGAGGAAGGACCCACGGGAGGCACGCTGCGCGCAGGAGAGATGCTGGGCTGCGCTCCGCGCCCTCCGTGCCTCCGCGGGCCAGCGCCCGGCCCCGGCCGTCGCCCGGGCCGACATCGGGGGCGCCGGCTGCCCGCCGAGGCCAGCGGGGCGGGAGGATCCCCTTTTCCCCCCTCCTCCCCTTCCCGAGCTGCGGGCAGGCGGGGGTCGGCCCCCAAGGGCCGGGCTCTGCCGCGGCGTCGCCTCCGCCGTGCGCGGAGCAATTGATTCACATGGAAAATTTGATCTTTTAAAGAACCGTTTTAGCTTTCCAGCTCCTCTGCCAGTGCGGAGAATCGCTGATCCGCCATGAATATTTCAGCACTTCAGTACAGATGCTTTACCGTTTTGACATTAAATAGAGTGCAGCCAACAAAAAGAGAGAGGGAGGAAGAGGGCTCTCGACGTGTGATTCAGGAGCACTCGCAGCCAATTTACCGCTTAGATAACAGGCAATTAAAAGATTTCATTTTCTTCCCCGGAACAGGAACAAACTTTACTGATCACCGGACCGGGAGAGAAGAAGAACTGCTGGAAAAGAAACTGCGAGGCAATAACAGATCCCGGCTTAACCTGGCCGGCCTAAAACCCCTGAGCTTCGGTGCCCGGGGCTGCGGGGGAGGACCGAGCGCACCGAAGGACCGAGCTGAAGTCGGGACAAGCAGAAGAGCCTTCCCTGCCTCTCAGCATTCTCATTCATCCCACTTTCGAGGCTCCCCGCCAGCCCAACCCCCTCCACAAAAAATAAGTAAGAATACAGAAAAGGGGGAAAATATATAAAGGCATCTGTAAACGCAACAGAGACAACACTCAGCCAAAATATACAATACTCCAGCCTGCGAAGTTTCTAGCGAGACCTGTTAGTGCAAGGACTGAATAAAGGAATCCAGGTGCGGAGATCAGATCAAGCCCTTCCCCTCTCTGCGAGCTGCCGTAATTGGATTGTATCCAGTCATATTCCCTGTCATTGTATTGACTTTCGCTCTCTTGGATGATATTATCGAGATCACTGAACCCCTCTGCTGATCTGGCTGTCAAAAGGCTCAGACAGGAGCCCCCGGCCTGGAAAACGTGCATCAGCCGAGATAATTTGAAGTGAAATTTTCATTTTGACAGTAAACCCCTCAATTTCTAAAGGCTCTGCACCCGGAGAGCTCGGTGGCAGGGGGAGGCTTTACAGAAAGCCCACGTCTTAAACTGAAAAGGGCAAAAGAACTCGAATTAGTTGTAATAGATAAAAGGGCAAAAATAAAGAGTCAAGGGTACTTGACAGTAATAGCGAAAGTGGAGTCTCGGGGGAGCCGCGATCTGAGCTAAAGGCTGGGCCGGGAGGAATTTTAATGCAGCCGGGGCGGCCAGCGAGCTTTGCCTCTGAAACCCTTTAGACAAAGCAAATTATTTTCAGCCAAACTAAGGAGACGGGGATGAAGGAAGCGAGGGAAAGGGAAGGGGGAAAGGCGAGTGTTTGGGCTGCCCTCAAACCACTGATAGAGTCAAGCGGGATGGGGCATAAACCCCTCTGACTGCTGCGCTGGTGATGTTAAAGAGGGGAGGTTTGTGTGTGCCAGTGTTGCTGGATGTGCAGGGACTGAAGGGGACACGGGGGCTCCCGGTGGGCTTCGGTTTCCATGCGACAGAGGCTCTGTGGAGTGGAAGGGAACTCCATTCTTTCTCCTAACACAGCGACAGCCGAGTGTGTGTGTGGACTCTGTGTGTCTGTGTGCAAGAAGAGATCTCGTCCACCGAGCAGCCAAAATTCTCGCTCAACCTCAAAAGCACCCTGACTTTGCGGACCGCCGGCCCCCGCCGGCCACTCTGGGCTGGCTCTCGGCAGGTGATCCCGCATGCCAATATAAGTCATTTTATAAATAATTGTTGGCCATCTTTGGCCAGGGCAGGGATGTAATTCAAACATCCCGTTGTTTGGGAGGCAGCACCCAGCCCTCTCCCCTCCTCCTCCCCCCCTCCTCCGGACTTAAAATGAAGGTGAAAACACTGTGGGCAAAAGACACACACTGAAATACCACAAGCCAAAAGAGAAGTGATCAACCCTTTATGCCTTCATTTTCGTGTTATTGTGGTTATAAAATAAGTTTGAGTAAGTTTATGCCTGCTGTATAACAAGACCAGGGCTCTCCGGATCAGGGGACTGCCCGTGTGTTGGGTCTGGTAGCTCTGTCTGTGCCTGTGTGCTCTCACACCAAAACATTGCCCATCCTGAGAGGAGACTGTGTCAGTTAAGGGGGAGGGAAAATAGTTTCTTGCTTTTATATACAAACCTTATGATTTAGATCTGCCATGAAATGCAACGGTCTTTCAAGAGGGTTAGGGTCCTTGTTGCTCGGTTGTTTTGATTTTTTTTTTCAGTATGAACAAAAGAGTGTGAGAAATTAATTTTGCCATTTGATTCAATAGCACGAGTCAAAGATCAGGTTCAGCTGCTTTAGAGGAGGCTGCGGGGCTGAAAGGGAAAGCCGTACATCTCGTATGTCTGTACAAAGCAGAAATATAAAGGCAGGCTGAGAAAGAAAGAGGAGGGGAAAAAATCATAGAGAAATGTCTTGAAACTGAGAGACTCTAAATCATTCAGCCATGGCAAATTCAAACACACAAAGGAGGGGATGCTAAATTAACAGTGCTTTTTACATAGAGCCCAAATAAAACTGTAATCAGCGACGCGTTACTTTTCATTAAGCGAGTTTGACAGGAGCATATTCAGCCTCGACAAGGGAACAGGAGCGAAGAAATATACGGCTCTCCCAGCCCGAGTCATAAGATAATTCCTTAAGCTCCATTAACAACTCTTAGCCGCAGGAAATGGGCTCCCTGAAAACATCTCCAAATCTAAAAGCTTTATCGACCTCTCAAACCTCTGCTGATGGTTCTATTTTTTTAAAAAAACTTAGAGGCAAGACGTCCAGCAAGGTAATAGACTTTGACACAACACCTTCTTAACTAGAGAGAGAGAGGCAGAGAAAACGAGACCTTAAATGATATTTAAAAGGCAGCCAATTAAGATTTAAAATGATTGTCTCCTGAGATTATGCATGCGATTTATGTCATCTACTTTTTTTTTGCAGACATGCATGCAAAATTGCAATGGGGCATATTGCCTGTTCCTTAAATGATGATGATGAGGATAATAATAATAATAATAGAAGAAGAAACAGTAACAATTAACAATCTGTAGCTATCTCACATAATTGTAAATGTTAACATAGGAAAGCGCTGGTGTTTAGATAATCTGATTATAGAGCACCTTGCAACAGCCATCTTATTTATAGGTGTCTGATTAAAAGACAGATAGATGAAATGATACAGACATTATCCTTAATGTTTAGGAGCACATTTCTTCTCACCCCAAGTGAATATTTGACTGTTAAAGTCACATAACTGATTTACAGTTACAGAACTCAGTGTAGCAGCTCCTTCCCACCAGCCACATGGAAAGTTGTCCAAAAAGATTTAGCCTTGGCAAGACTTAGAACATTATATATTTTTAAGATATAATGGTTCAGAAGGAGATTCTGACTTACTACAGTCTTTTTCATATACTTTTGCCTTTTCCATTTAAATCTGACCTTCAAATAATATCAAGGCTTGTGTGTGTGAAAGTGTATCCAGTTAAATGCCAAGAAAAGACTTAATGCTCACATTGTACCATTTCATGCAGAAATTCTGTAAAATGCAAGAAAATAGTATAACTTTATGAGTTTGTGAGAGATCAGAAACTGTTTCAATGAGTGTGATTTGTAGATGAATGAGGTGAAAAAAGATCATTAAACACCACTGTGTTTTGGCCAAAAGTCAAAATGTTTTGGTCCCAACTTGGATGAAGTTAGTTCTGGTTACAAAGCAATGAGCTCAGGCCTGAGTACCTTGTCTCTTGAGGTCTGTATATGTAACTTTGTCCTTTAAAAACTGAAGAACTGACGAATGTTAATGGTCAAATTATACATTTTAATTTGCCTGGTAAAAAAAGAAAAAAGAAAAGAAAAAAAAACCTTCTGCTTGTCCTTAAAGAGAAAGATATTTTTAATGAAAGAGCTAGTGGTTAAAACCCCAGTCCTGAAATGTGACATCTGGCATGTTTTAACTCACATGTACTGTCAAAAAGGCTGCAAGGTGCTTAGGACTTGTGTGAAGGGTGCTCTTCATACTGCTTGTGAAATGGCATCAAGGTAATATTATCAGGATATTATCATTATCAGGATAATAATACTAGGTTTGTAGGCCCCCCAAAAACCAGGTTTAATATACACAACAACTATATATGTCTGTAGGCAGTTTAATACATAAACCATTGGTCTCCTGTACCGTATGACCAATAGCAAAATTTGGATTTGGCTTAAAACTTGAAGATATATTTAACATAACCTGAAGAACCAAGGGAAGAGGAAATGCTCGGGAGCAATTCAAAACCAAAAGATAGTAATTGCTTCAGTGTCCCCCCACTCCAGTGACAAATGGGACTGTTTTCACAGAGGAAGGAAAGAAAAAACCTCCATGCAACGTAGAGAGAGTGCATAAATGCAAGCCCCACTGGTATCCTACTTCCCACAGTGGAGAATGTGGTCTGGGCATGAGAACACTGACTGACCTACTTACAATGTTCAAGAGCTATTTCTTGTCCATCCCAGTTTAAGGATAGCATGAAAATGAAGGAAATACCTTAAAGGAAAATGTTCTCTTAATATTCTTTTTTTTCCTCTGACATTAAAAAATTCTTTTACTCATTCATTTGGCTAGACAAAAGCGAGGGTGTAAAAATCTTTTTCTTCTCAGTTTTACCTCTATTTCCTTTCTCCAAATAAGCATGTCATTATTTAAATTTTGAAATGAGTTTCAGTTGCAGTTGGTATTTTGTCAGTGGTTTACATGGAATCACAATCAGGCCATTTTTCAAAGACTGCCTCAGAAATCCTTTCCAAAATACTGCAAGAGATGACAGTGGCAATGAAATGGAACCAAGGAAACACCTACTTTCAACAGCATTTTTTTGATTTATATGATTCCTATGGAATGCCAAAAATCAAACAATTAAAAAAAGATGTACTTGAGATTTCATCAAATATTTTCTTGCATGCACTGTATTGTGAAACAGGATTGAAACATTTGCTAGAAATACAGAACAAAGATGAATAACCAACAATTTACCTATGGCCTTATGGCAGGAGACGTGCTACATAAAAGGCTGATGAGTCTCCTAAAGTTCTCTATCATGGTATCTATCGGTACCGGGCTTGTAATGACCTGAATGAGTTCTGTTGTCCTCAGTATGAAGGTGCTCAGCTGATTAACAGGTTCGCTATATTTGTATTTTTGGCAAGGTGAAAACTATAAAAAAAGTAGGATAGTGCCCAGGAAGTGAGCTGAAGTGGAACACTTCCGTGGTAGGAGAAATTAATAAAGAGGGAAGTGCTTGGGAAACCTTTGTGAGAGGGGTTCTTCTTTCTTCCTTCCTTCCTTCCTGTGAACAGGAAAATTGACCAGCCAGGCCCTTACAGAAGGTATATAAAGCACAGCAGAATATTTTTTCCTCTATCCTGGTTAGATTACAGCGCACATAAACAAAAGCACTGTACATGAAGGTGATGTCACATATGTCAGCCCTCATTACATCAGTTGTTGGTAGCCTTGTGAACAGAATGCTTTGCTTTTGCAACTTTTGCAGCCTTCAGACAGAAACAAGTAGAAATCTGATCACTTAAAGGAGCAATCTCATAATCTTACAGGTAAAAATAAGTCAGACCTGAACCAGCCTGGACAGTCTTGTAGTCTGTTTACCACAGGCAGGTTTGGCCTACACGAGCTGAAATAAATCACGGCCAAAAAAAAACTGTGTACGTGTTGATTTTACTGGGGAAGTAAGGTGAGAAAGTCCCACCATGACAGAAAGGTTACTAGAGAAAATGGAGCAGGGGATGGGACCAGGGAATGGGAAGCTTTTGTGATAGGAATTGAAGGGTTTCTATTAAGTCCATGCATCAATCCAGTACTGATTTCTGCCTCAATTTACACCAGACTGTCAGCTTTAACTCAGACTAGCTTCATTGGAGTTTCTCCATATTTATTACACCATATCAGACAGCAGGAAGGATCCTTGTGTGTGAAGGGTAAACCCCCTGCTGACACAGTTCCTGCATGTAAATCTGGGGGCTAACAAAACTCACAATGTACATGAAGGAACCTCACAGTATGTAACTGGTTTAGATTAAAGATTTTAGACACATAAACAGAGTGCTTTACCGAAGCAGACCAGTTCATGTTATGTTACTTCTGTATTAAATTAAAGTAAATGGAACCAACAAATGTGGAAGCCAGGAGTCAGATTCTCAAACTTACTGCCAGGTTTACTGTCAAACATTTCCACTAAGCCTCTTTTCTCTGATAATAACACAGGAGAGAGAAACACCAAGAGTTTTTTCTTCATCTTCCCATCTGGAGGGATGCAAAGACTCTGTTGGTTGACAGAACTGTGAAGCAAAGAAGGACATCTGCTTTTCTCCCAGCTGCTGCCTCACAAAACCTCTTCAGATACAATTATTGTCTTGCTATGCACGAATCTTTGCTGCTGCTCTTCCTTTGCCTGAATTTTTCTTTTCTAGGAGAAGTGATGATAAAGGAAGAAAAATCAGGTAGAAAGAAACGTCCTTGACTTGAACCCAGACTCACAGATGCAAGCTTGTGCCTATCACTGTGGATGGAAGGCATTGTCAGTACTGGGCTGAATTCTGCAATTTTGAGCAAATGTGTAATACAGAGGTAATCCTGGAAACAGCCGCAACACATCCATTCCACACATTTATTACGTTTAATGAAATAAACTTTGCCAAGGTCCTAAAGTAAGATTTTAAAATTGAAATGAAAGACACAGAAAACTCAAATTATAATCCACTACATAAAAAAATAGCAAGAGAGAAAGCCAGTTTTGTAAGTTTACTGAAGAGAAAGAAGCTTACCATAATAAAGTGCACAGGTGATTCTGAGAAATGAGCCTTGTTTCATGGTAAGAGCAAAACAAAAGGACATGAACACCAAAGCCTGATCCCAAACTATGGATGAACAAGATGCACAATTCAAGCCTGAATTTTCCACTAATACATCATATCTCATCTTTTTCTGTTGTGAATCTCCATTACAAAAATAAACACAAAAGCAGAAAAGCAAACAAGACAGAAACTGAGTTGTACATCAATAAAATAGAATTTCCTAGTTGCTGGAATTGACTGATAGAAGTCTGGGAGAATGTGACTGCACATATAGTATGAGTAGGAAGAAAGCAAACACGATAAACAGATAATGCTGCAGTCTCTTGAAGCATGTCTATCAGTGCTTCCTGCAAACACCAAATTCCTGCTTTTGGAAAGGCTTTAATTAGCTATGCATAGACCATTTCCACGCCATCCTTCTCCAATCAGTAGCAATCAAACAAATAAGCTTGATATGGTGTGTGCATGGCAGGATCATAAAACTAATTTACGGTTGCCACTAATTGAAAACTATAGTTTATTGATCCTGAAGGGCACGACTGGGCCGGCTACATCACTGAAAATACCTAGTTTTAAATCCAGGCAAACCATATTAAAATATCAGTCTGAAAACTTGAGTTACAATGTTTAGGGGAATCAGTCTATTTTCTTACTGTTCTCTCTGATCAGCCTCGTATCAGGATGTTTGGGGTTTAATTTTAGCCCGGTGCTCTGCCTTTCAGGGTTATCTCCCAAGCTGACTATACCTACATCAATATCCCAACCATTTGCAAGTATCCCAAGCTCTTCACAACCTAACTTCTGGCCTGGATGCTGAAGACTGAAGAGACTTGTTACTCTTGAGTGTTCCCAGAGGATGGGATCAGGTGTGGTGTGTCTCAAAGTCTGCTCAGTGCTGCTCCCAAGGTTTCTAGAGAAAGGATGCAGCCCATTCTTGACAGGCTCTGAGCAAATGCTGACATCCTTCTCTCTCTAATCCCAATGGTAGGGCACATAGGGACAGAGTGCATCAGGGACATTTTATTTTGTGATGCATCACTTACAGGAGAGTGGTGAAATGCAATGTTCTGTTCACTGAAAGCGTTTCCCAGATTTGATACAAAGTCGGCTGAGTACAAGAAGAGATTCTGCAGACCAAGAAATAACAGCAGCTTGTTTTTCCCAGTGGGTGACTGCTGTGTGAGGCTATGTATATGGGGGAGAGGCAGAGGTACAGACGAAGAAGGATTCTTGCAAAGATAGCTGCGGAGATTCCTCTATTGGACATACCTCATTTCAGCTGCTCTGTCCCCGGGGTTGTTATTTTTAAGTAGCTGGCACTCTAGCTGGCCAGGAGAATGGGATAGGAAGTATTTTTACAGAGCTGTGATAGCTGCAGTCACCGAGGTAGCTGGCTAGTAGACAGATAGCTCTACAAATAGGACAATGTTAAGAAAAGGATGTAAGGAAGTGTTTTATTTTCATTCCATTGCCTTTAACTACTATAAATTCTTCAGGCACTGAGATGTAAGGAGACAAGGTTCTCAGCCTTCATGTTGATTTATCCTGATTTATCCTCTGCCAGAAGGAAGTAATATATTAATTGTTTGTGATCTGGAAAAGGATAAGTTCCTGACTTTGCATATGTTACCAAAACTGAATCAGATAATGCTGTCTTAAAGGCAGGCTTTGGCACAGTTCTTACCAGTGAGATTTCCTGAACTGAAGAAGGATGTGTGTCCATGATTATTGCATCCAGCTTCCAAAAAGGATGCCTCCTTCTTCAAAGCCAAAGAGACCAAATCCACTCCACATGCAGATTCAAGTGTGGGATAAAAACAGAAGGTGCTTTAGTGCAGTATACCCCGTGTCACCAGACCTTTTTGTGGAAACAGTAAGCCTAATTTAAGACTGAATATGTTCAGTGGCTACACTTTGCAAAAACACAATACATGCTCTTAATCACATTTTTTTACAGCCTCAACAATGACAGGCTGCCACATGTTTTGGGGATTTTGATTAAAGACTGGGCAATTTTCTGAGAAATGGAGTAAATCACTTTGGACCATTTTGCCACCTTCACTTCAGAGCTACATCTGCTGAAGCACATTTCACTGTATGCTGCTGCACTGCAAAGTGGTTAAGCAGGTTCTTTATCCTTCTAGATCTGTGCCTTAGCACTTGCATAAATAATACAGTTGAAAAAACTTTGCTCAGACCAGGGTAGGGCATCCCATCTCTCCTTTGTTCTTCTGCAAGGTTCTGATGATTCTGATTTAAGAAAATTGGCAATTATGAAGATGATATTGATATTAAGTTTCCTTGAAAATCCCGCATGTTCAGTATTTTGTTCTTCTTGAATGCTAATTTCTCCTATCTTTGGTTTCTGCCCGCTAGGTCTTGGCCCTGCCCCTTTGAGGTGTGCAGAAAGAAGCAAGGATCACAGAATCTGTGCTCTCTCACAGTGACCCATCAAACATGCAATTTGCCTTAACCGAACTGAACTGAACTTGCCTCCCAGGTAGATACATAAATGCCAATCATGATCTAAACAGTGCAGTTTGACAATATTAGGACTACAGGTTAGGAAAGAAGTGAGCTAGCAATTCAGGGTGGGATTGTTGTGCACTAGGAAAACTGCATGAAAAATCATGCACAGTACTTTGTATAACCTTATCCAGTTTAAGCAATATCAATGTCTTGATTACCACAGTTATTTACATTGATTATATGAAGAAAAAAAACCCTCTTGAATAGTCTCAGATATTTGCATGAATATATCTCTGTAAGTGGAAAAGGAAATGTTTCTGCTGGGCATACTTCTGACTTTTTATCTCATTTTTAAAAAATAAATATTTGAGCTTGCTCCCTAACAGATAGATGTCAGCAAAAGCTAAATGAAATAAACTAGCTAAGCTGCATATTTTAGCTGCAATAAAATTCAATACATTTCATTTGTTCTTAATAAATTTAAGTATGGCATAAGATAAAAACTATCTGTATACTTTAATACATATGGACAGACACCTATATTTACGAAACTTGCTTAAGTAGTCTTCTCATTTTCTTTCAAAGACCTCAAAGGATTCTAATGACATATGGCAGGAATTCTTTTAAGGTAATCATATAAGAAAAACTAAGCAGATGGAAATACATGGTCACTGACTTCAAGATCAAACTCCCCAGTGAGTCTGTTGTGAACATCCAGTCCATACTGAAGTGGAATTTTAGTCTTCCTAGTCTGTATTTTGTACAAAATGAGTGCTTTCCATTTTAAAGTAAATATGAAGCATGTGCACGCTGAATCATAAGATTATTGGTTTTGAAAACAGAGTAAAAATTTCTACTTCTAAGTTTAGGATCGTGTATTTAAAAATAATAATAATTGTTCTCTTAGCAACTTCCAAAGTTGCAACTGGAATACAATTAGAATTCAAACACAATCGTCCCACCTAAGGCAAAGACACCACCTAATTTAACAGAAATTTGAGGCTCTCACTTTTCACAGTTGACACACTTGTTTTCTTTTTTAGATTACTTTGAGTATACAAAACAATAAAAAAGCAGATGGACTTTTATGCTGCCATTTCTAGTAATTTTTCATTCATTAGTGCTCATGTTTTAATAATTAGCACAATTCGGATATAGTGACCTTTTTAATGCCTCTAAGAAAGAGTGTATTTATGCTAAAAAAGTTTTAAATCATTTAATTATAATGTAAATAAACAAGTACATTAAAAATTCACAGAATTTTCACACAAAAGAAATTTTACAGTGGACCAGTAATATCCGTGACTCCACTATTATAATTTAAGGGATTGATGATGCAACATTGCAACCAAAATCCTTAAAGATTATTCACTCTTTAGACATTTTCAGGTGTGTAAGTGATTCACAGTTAGTCCATTTGTCACAACAAGTTTAACTTCCAAAACGGGGCACTCAGCAATTGCCTGCAGTTTCAGTAGGAGTTTTGCCAAGCCCTGCAACCAGCTCCCCAGGATGGTGCAGCCCGTGGTAGTCAGCCTGCGGTTTTGAGTCTACAGAGCAACAATCCTCATTAAAACACGCTTTGAAATCTGGGTCCAACGTTTACAAGTACAGCTTAATAAGGTGGAGTACAGGAATTCAGGAATCCAAGGAACATGACCATCCAGAAAAATTCAGGCTTTATAGAAATCAGCTGGAACCTTATATATTGTTGACTTTTCATTACAGATGTTGTTGGTATTTGACAGTTACAAACTGTACATAATTAATTTAGTTCTTTTCCCCGTAATGTACATGACCTGATTGTAATTGTTACAAATTAGTTCATTTTTCATAATTATTCATCATACCATTTATGTGAACAAATATCAGGCTATGGTTTGCCTTCAAATGCAGATCTGCATCTTCTGCTATGTGTGACTGGCCATGTACGTCAATAGCTCTGGCCCCTTCACTGGATATCCTTAGCTTTATAAATAGCAGCAAAACAAAAAATAATTCTAAGGTTTTGAAACTTTAAGGGAAAGCAGACAACACTTCAAGCAGTAAAAGGTAGGAGGCAGAGGAAAATTAGGACAGCTTATGCTTTTCCTGTCATTATTTCCAAACCTTTTCTTTTTCAAAGGATTGTTTGATACACTCATAGACAGAAGATTAACAAATAGTTTGGTTTCTTTTCAACACATCGAAGTCAACAGAAACACAGGATTTTAAGCATTTCACAAATCTTAGGCTTCTTTGCAGTAACTAAAGTGTCTCATCTAAAGCCAAAGGAAGTAGAGGGCTTACTGCCCGCTCTTAGATTCTTATTTTTAAAGCTTCAGCTTTTTCATCATGCGCCACAGAGAAATTGTTCCTGTACAATGAGAAGAGTGGGGAACCACCTGCTGATGAGTAAAAAAATAAGGTGTTTTACCTAATCAACCTTAACTTCCTCTATAGCCAGTGGAAAGAGATGCTTCTTGTGGCAGGTCCTCTGATCTCCAGTATCCATGATGGGTTAGAGGAAGCCCACTCAGGGGCTTGCTGTGAATTTAGGCAAGTACTTTCCAGGGATTTCACTAGCTATTCACTGGCTGTTACTTCATTCTAACGTGTTGGTCATGGATTCAGGTCTGACCAAATGCAGATCTGTTTATTTAGACTCTTTTTAATAACACCCCAAAGGAAGTCCCAGGAGCTGATCTGTACAGGAGACCTCGGCAGAATTGCTGACACTGAAACTTTGTCTGAACTGAGGAATAGGCTTATGCCTTTGCTCTCCCAGTCCCAGTTTCTTGACTACTCACAGCAGGGGATTGCTGCAGCAGACCTTGACTCCCTCCTTCCTTGTTCAGGTTTCCTTCAAACGCAGAATAGGGTGTCCAGAAGGAACAGTGATTACTGGGTATTTGTTTTGTCATTCAGGTGTGGTGCCGTAACATGGGGGCCAGGACACAGCAGCAGCCATGGGTAACTCAAACTGGCTGGAGCTTCCCTCCAGCTGTTCCAGCAGCATGGTCAAACTTCTCTTAACCCCAACACATAGGTCTCAGCACTGGTTCAGACAAAATGCCCAAGTATGAAATAATCTGGTAACATGGTGGCCATTTCTCTGTCTCTCCCTGAAGAGCACTCTCTGCTGAAGTGGTTTGTGTCTTTTGGTCCAGAATTTCCACAAAGCAATAGTTAAGTGGGAACAGCAATAATCTTATAAAAAAAGCTGGGAGCTAAGTAGTCCTCACACCCATTGAAATAAGGGAGACATTGCTAGCATACCTTTCCATCCTGCAAAGCTTGCTATCAGCATCCTGCAATCTTAACTGGCATGCTGCTAATTCTTCCCTTTCCTGCTAGCTTGTGGCTGTGGTGGCTGCTCGGCCTGTGTGATACAGTCTTTGTTTTGATACAAGACAAGAGATTTTAAAGTGGAACACGCTGCAGAGCTAGGAAGGGTGGATTGCCTTGCTTTCATGCTTTCTTCTTCTCCCTGTTTCCCCATGCCCCTTATCTCTCATCCTAGTTCTGGACTGGCACTGGTCCCACTAGCCACGCTGTTGTTCTTTCTTCTTCTTTCATTTTCTCATTGTTACTGTTCTGCACCCTCATATACCCAAAGAAACTTCCCTGCCTTAACCTCATTTCCAACTTCTCCATTTTTTCCCCTCAAAATCCATTCACTCAAAACAGCAGTAGCTGTAAGTTGCTCCCAAAAGCTCTGAGTCATTTCTCAGACATGTCATTTCCCTTAAACGGCCCTACAATAAAGAAGAAAAATATCTATGTCTTTCCTGCTCACTACCTGAGGAAAAGGGCTACTTTGAACCCGACATAAGGACAGATGAAGGCAAGCAGTGGTAAGTGGGAGAACCTGCTACCAGATCATGACTGGCCATGTTCTCTTGTGACAACTTAATGCCTCCTACTTCTCCTGAGTGTGTGAACAGCCACCCATGGCTGCTTATTGTCCACAGGCTGCATTCACTCTGCACAAATCTGTGCGCTGAGGCTTTGGCAGATTGGCTAGAGCTTGATGGGGGGTCTCTGAATATGAAGAGACCACTTCACTGACCTCTGGGATCTAGACTTGGGTCTTAAGTCAAATTGTTCTGGTGTGTTGACTGCCTTGTACTTCCTTCTGGAAATGTAGGGTTTCTTGGCAAAATCACTTTAAAAGGAACAGAAGTTAACCAAATGTTGGATGGTAATGAACAAAAGCAGAAAGCAGAAGGCTGTACCAGGGCCAAGTCAGGATCACTACCAGGAATTTTAACTTTTCAAAGCAGAATATTGTAGGAAACCCAGAACAGAAACTGTGACAGGAAGACTCCAATGACTGATCACAGTAAAATGCCGAGACTTGCAAAGCTGGTAGAAATATCTGCTATCAAGAGAAATCTGAAATTGCAGCTCACTGGCCGCTAAGAAAAACAGCTCTATCATCTCTTCAGAAAAAGGGTCTCTGCACGGGGGGCTGTGATGAATCCACCCTGAGCACTTCCTCTAATTGCTTCTACTGCTCTGTTTTAACATCAGCACTGTCATTCAGAATGGCTGATGGAAGGAGGAGCTTATGTTGAAAGGTAGCCAAGGATTTTATACAAAACACGGGCTGAACCACCACCATCCTTCAGGTGCAACAGAGGGAGCAACCAAACCTTTGTTAGGTAGTGGAAGGACAAGAAGCAGGGAGCACACTGCCCCAGCCTCTCCTCACATGTGTGCAGGGGGATAGAAGTGTGTTGCCCTAACTCAGCTCTTTCTGTGGGTCAAAATACAGAGACCAAGGGTGCTCTGGCATCAGCTAACTTAGTCCACCAAAACAGTGGAAAAGTAACACACTAAAAAAAAAAGGTTTTTTGCTATTTTAGTGAGCTGATGTGAATCGGCAGAGGAACTAAAAAGAACAGGCAGAGATCTGCAGCTGGGAGCTGAGACAGGGAGGAAGGGCAGGGCAAGGAGGATCGGAAGCCAGGATGGGGTGTACAAGATTTATTCCTTTTGTCTGCAGCTAGACATTGTAGGCTAAACTGGCGGTAAAACTAAAGCCTTGGGGTGAAGTCACGTGCCCATTTCAAGCTGATAGAATTGTTCACTGATACCAGAAGAAGGAAATCCTCCAGCTCCAAGGCCCCAACAGCTTTGGTTGATCCTGTCACACAGTTGCTTGTCACTCTTCTCCTCCTTTCCTGCAGGTTTTTTTGTGGAAGACTAAATTTTGAAAATCAGATCAGAATGAATTTAGTAACAGAGACTTTCAGAATAGGGTTTTTGTGGAGGGGGTAGCCTTGTGCGCCCAGGATTATTAATGACTTAATAATTTTGCCTTACTTGCTTTGCAATGGACAGACACACTGATGAAAGATCATAGAATCACAGAAGATGACCAATAAGAGAATGTGTAGAGGAGTTAGCAGGACTTTCAAAAGAAGGTATACTGATTTTGTAATTTAAATCGAGGCAGAGACCTCTTGTATCATCGTTTGCCAGTGATGACACAAGGTAGGAATCATACAAACATCATCAAGACCGTTAAGATATCTCTTTGTTTGTCTTTAAGTCTGGGTCTCATTTTTGCAATTTGGGTATCTGTCTAAACTTCACTGCTTTGCAAAGGTCGTTATGGGGTTAGCCTTAAAAGCAATGAAGCATCAGAAACACATGTTCTGCTCCTACAAGACGCAGTCCATGGCTGTGTTCTTGTTCCTGGTACTGGGCCAGACTCCCTGATGCCGCCGAGTTCCCAGGACAGTCAGAGAGCTGGTTACAGTTTCCTGGCTATCTGAGTCAGCTGCTGCAATGTATATATACCAGATGACAATCATCCCACAAGGGACTGCTCCCCTAGCTAAGAATAGCTGGAGCAGTGAAAAGAGGGGACTATAAGGGAGAAAAGCTGTCCCAGTGTCTGCAGTGAATGGACCAGGTTGCAGCTTGTAGAGTTTTATCATAATTAATAACAAAAGTGATAGGGCCGACAGGCCTGTAATCTTGGCAGCCCTTCAGCATCTGATCAGCCTCATTCGATATCTCTGAGTAACTCAGATCTAAAGCACTAGAGCAATCAGGCTCCTGTCAGAGGTGAAAGAGGGTGTTTCTGAGTCTGATCAGAATAAGAAGTTTGTCTCCTTGGAAGAATGTCAAGCAAACCCACCAACATCCAAGTATGAAGAACCCACCACACCCTGGGAAATGAGCTCAAAACAAAGGCTTGCACTGCACCACTGAGACCCTTGGAAAAAACTCTTCCTTCCAGAGGCACAGGGGACAGATTTAGGGACTTCTGCCCATACAGGAGTTTTCACCAGCAGAGGTGATACCTCCTCCTTTGCCATATGAACAGTACAATACACAGTCAGCACAGACCACCCCATGGTGCTGGGAAACAGATAACTGCTCCTCCTGCCACCAGATGTTGTGCTTTTTCTCTGTTTCTGTTGCAGGAGTGCCTGTTAAAAAGCTTTAAATCTGTTTTGTGTAAATACCTGAAGCAAATACACACATCCGAGAAGCTGTTTGATAAGGCTCTCCCGTTCTTGATATTTTTTCCTGTGTAATTTTCTCAGTAGAACAACATGCATCATATTCAACTTTTTGAGTCATACTTGTAAATACTTCTATGCCCTCTATACTTTAGATAGTGTGAATGGCAATACTTAGTCTCTAGTGACAATTGTCATTTCAGTATCAAGGCAAGACAAAACAAGCAAACTGTCAAAAGGCTACAAGTTAGAAATGGCAAACTTGCACTTTCTGATTTTCCAATAGCTAAAACAGGTTTGCATGGCCAAAGTCTCCTTTGAGCTCTATTTTCAGTATGCAATTGTTGTGTGACACATAAGCCCTAATTTTCTTCTATGTCATTCTCAAGTTACTGGATGATAAACAAACCTTACCAGGAGTATGGTAAGGCCATCTCTCCCACTCTCCAATCCCAGGTAACAAAGCCATTACCTTTCATACTGAGGTGCAGCTGAATGACAGCTTCTGCAGGCTTTCTAATCCACAGCCACCTTGAATTTATTGTGTTACACCAGTAGTATTTACTATAGACTAACTTTACACATGGCTGTATGTGTTCTAAACTGTCCAAAGTTACAATGTCTATTCTGAAGAAACTTACGCCTTTTTACAGGTTATTCTTACAGAATTATTTGTAAAACATGTAATGTGGCTCTTTAATATTTGTTGAACAAAATAAGCATTTCATAACATATATTCTCACTAAAGAGGAGTTGGTCTCTACAAAAGGCACAAGAAAGAAGTCTGAATAAAGACCCTGGTGAATGAGAAAAAGAGGTAAAACATCTTTTGAAAGATGAAAATCTTTAGCTTTGGGTATAAATTCAGCTTTGTGGCCATTTGTAAGTCTTTAGAGGCTTGAGGCAGGAGTTGTTACCTGGGTTTTGAAGTCAGCCATCCCAGAGACCTGAACTGGCCTTCTTGCATTAAAGACTGAAAAAGTAAGTCAAAATATGTCCATGTATATGCATTTGAAGTTGAAAATCTGTTTTTCTTCACATTTCTTCTGAAATTATTAATTTCTATGCAAAAGCAGTAGTAGCAGATATCCAGGTTTCAGTTTTATGGCAGCATTATGATTCATATCCTTGTAAATATATTCTATATGTATGTTATACTAAATATCCTCAGTAATTTAGGTATGAAACAACATACTTTCTGTTCCTTTGAAATAGAGGTGATACTGAATATTTTTCAATCCTGTTCTGGTTTGAAGGCAACATACCCTTGTTTTCCTCCTGCTAGCAATTAGCTAGACTGCTCATTTTGTATCCACTTGACAAAGTTAATATTTGTGCCTAATATGATCATTGTACTATCATATATAAATGGACTGTCACAACCATTTCTCAGAAAAGCACGAAGACAGAGGGGAACATCTGCCGACCTACTCCTCCTTCTGAAAGTAGAATTCTTTATTACTCGATGGAGTTTACACACAAGATCAGCAATATATATGAATTAAAATCCCTGGCATGCATGTTTAAGATAGTTTTTACTTGACTTCACTCATAATTCAGACACCCTTATTCTTTTCAACAGTGCATTATATTTTCT
Organism: Atrichornis clamosus; assembly: GCA_013400975.1. NCBI lineage: Eukaryota > Metazoa > Chordata > Aves > Passeriformes > Menuridae > Atrichornis > Atrichornis clamosus. The sequence goes on along the minus strand of WBMZ01016445.1, from coordinate 45,947 downwards.
TTTCCTTTTTCTTTGCATGATTTTGTTTGTTTTTCAAAGGTTTCCATATTTGTCATGTTCCATGTGGATAGTAAATATAAGGACTTCTTTGTTCTCCCTTGGAATTGCTCAGGTGACTCATTAAGATGAGAACACATTCTTTTTCCAAGAGAAAGGAAAACCACACTCTAGTTTTTATTTCCAGTGTAAAAATCTCAAAGTGCTGTTAACAGCTCTTTCAAGCTCAAAAGCAAGATTAACAAAATTTTGACATTTTTGTGTTTTCTTTTGACAATTTCCCATTTAATTGATCATTAAGGTGGAGATTGCACTTATACTCTGTCCTTGTCCCTCACAGACACAGATCTCTTTATGGCACCAGCCCCCCACAAGACACACACACACTCACAGACACACACACAGAGTCTCTTCCGGGTTTCTTGATCCCTACAAACCCCCATGTTCTTGGAACAACAGCCCTGGGAAAGAAGGAGTTGCCTTGCCCTCCATGTGGGAGCTGTTGCATTTGGGAGGGACCAGATGGACCTGGCAAGGTCCCCTTACTTGGGTGCTCCATCTGCTCCAGTGGGTTAAGTTGAATGCTGTGCTGCAGAGAACCAACATTAAAGGCACTTAAAAAAATGCTGGAGCAAGGGTTGGAGCCCTGACCTGTCCCAGTGTCAGACAAGGAGCCTGCACTGTGGCTTGAAGGGTGCTTCTGTCAACAGCGACCTTGTGAACCCTCACAGATAGAGGAGGGAAGGTGATCTATTTCTTACACCTGGTTGCAGGTTTGCAGCGCTAGCCCATCACAGGACCAAAAGATTAGGCCTTTTTTTGCAGGTTACAATCCTACATTTCAAGAGAAAGTTATGGTCCTCAGTCCCTTTTTGCACCCAGGCTACAGTTTTCAGAACAGTCTCCTTGAGGAGAGGTAAGATTGCTACTGTGTCTTACCCATCTAAAGGAAAAACTCAAGAATTAATGGCACAAAATGAGCTTTCTAGCAATTTTCATTTGCATCACGGTATGTTCATGATTTAAAGTTCACAGCCATAGAGAGAGCTGTGACAACTGTCATGTCCGAGCGTGCCGTTGTCAGCCAAGCTAGTGTGCAGTGGTGAGGATATGGCCCTGTGTTTTGCATGCATTTGTGTTATATTTCACATGGAAGCTTCCTTTTATAAATATTTGCAGGTTCACACAAAATGCACATGAACATACTTACATACACAGAAGCCAACACACACACATCTATATAAGTAAATCCCCCAAATACCTAAAACCCCCTGTTTCTTTTAAACAATCATTATTACACAGGAACAGTATTTTCTGCACTATCAATGATTATAAAATATCAAGTTAATGTGCTGTATGCTCTATCTATTACCATGGATTTGACAAACAGGTTATTTCCAATGCTTTTGTTAAAACAACACAAACCTAATTTCTTTGAAATCTGCATTTTTAACATTTGGAAGCATCCCTTAAAAACAACCACCGTTTGCAATAATCTTATTTCATATCTTCTTACTCCTCAGTGGGATGAATTGCTCATGCAGCTGGCAACATTTAGCTTTATGTTTGCATACCCAGTGATGTGGCCAGGTTTCATAATGCTGTGAATACCAAACCATAAAACCGCTTTTCAAAAGCAAATTCATAAATGCACTCATGCATACCTTTTTGAGTTATGAGGTGGCTGCAGATTTGGCAGTGCTGACTTGATGCAGTTTTGACAGGCTAGGTTAAAGGATTAAGTCTAGTCTGTCTTCACTTTGCCCTGGCTCTGACACACTCTAAAAAAAGTTGTAGGCTGGCTCTGTGCCTAGTATGACCTCTACATCTCCTCAGAGTGACAACACTTCCCTTTAAGGCTCTCCAAAGGTCAAGGCAGATAACTTGTTGAGTCTTCCAGATACTTTCTTATCTGTGGCTCTTCCTCCTAACCTCACACAGTGGAAGAAATATGCAAAACCTTGGAGAAAAACAAATCAGGCTTCGTAAGGAATAACCAGCATTAGATCAAATATATCTATCAACCTTTTCTTTATTATACAATCCTTATTTACAGTAAACATCTGAGATCACAGGTCACTGAAATCAGATATGTTTCATACAAAGAGATCTCATAGTCCATCTTCTTTTTGCCCTGGCTAATTTGCAATTTAAAGCAAATTTCAAGCACTTAAAAAGAGAGAGCTGGGGAAATAATGATACGATGATAGAGAGTCCACTTTTACAAAAAAAGCCTGTAGTATTTGTTTAACAACTGTTCACCTTTAAGAAAAAAAATACTGTGAATATATATGGATGATAAGCACAGCCTTTTATTCTGGTGTTATGCCAAAAACTTTTACAGAGAGCGTTGGTGTATGCAAGATTCATAGAGGTTAATAGTTTCTTAAAAACAGAATATCATCTGTTTTTGTGTATGATTTAGCCATTTCATTTCATCTAGTATTGTGTTTAAAGTCTTGTGATTGACTGCAAAATATCCTTTAGGAAAGACAAAAAACCCTCAACATTCAGTTTTGATATACAAGTTGAAATTTAAAAAATAAATAATCTTTCTATACATAGTGTTATTGCTTTTTAGTCTGATTGCTGGAACAGGTACTTTTGTTGTCTGAATTCAAGACCCCTACTAAAAGAACACTTTTGGGAGTTACAGAACTATATACAGGACACATACACCTCCTGAGTACGATTCTTTAAGAGAAGATAAAAACATTATCTTCCTGTAGATTTGGTTGCAATGTGGAGTTTTCTGTCTGTAAAATAATTCCTATAGTTCTTCTCTGAATACCCTTCAACTTTTTACTGTCTTTTTTTAAGAACAGATATCAGCCTGCATTCTGGCAACAGTGTCGGTAACTTTGTGGACAGAGAGAACACAGCTCTCTCCCCCTGTTCTGTGAGTTCTTGCTTGTAAATCCACAGATTTACACTAATTCTCTTGGCTGTAGCACCAGATGAGGAAATATTTCCACTGCAAAAGTATTATTACCTTTCCAGGCTCAATGCTTCTTAAAGTATTTTCCCCATATGGTGTCCTTACATTTGATTATAATAAAATACACATTATTTTTTTTCCTACTTCATTACACAATGAAGAGGCTCATCTACAAAAAACCCAAAATCATGATTTTTTTACCACACATTCTGGTTTTGAGGCACCTGCAAACCTAATCAATAATTATTTTATATTTCTTATGTGCTTTCACCAATGATTTATGGCTGCACTGGAGCAAGAACTGGTCTGTGTGAGACCTCAGTGGAAATATACTTGATTATGATACTCTAGTAATTATTCTGTTGGATATTTATCATTCACATATCACATATCATATAGTCTTATGATAGTGGGAATTTGCATGGTAATATGTGAAAAACTGTAGAGACATTCAGTCTGTACAGAATAATAAAGGTATCTTTAATCAGCCCATCATCTCTTAAGAAAGGAAATGAGGCCAGCAAGAACTGGTTTATGTGGGGAATAAAAAAAAAAGAAGGTCAACTGAAAGTAATTATCATCTCAGCCTTTATTTTTCATCTCAGTTATCCCATTATTTTGATAGAGTTGATATCGTCTTTACGGGTTTATTCTAATGATTGTTTTAAAATAAAAATTTACTTGCCAATCTTTAGAATTTCCCTGCCATTCTGAAATTTTAAAATGTTACCAGGAACAACTTTCACAAACATTTCAAAGCTCTCGGATTCAAATGATAATGATTCCTTTGTAAAAAAGGAATTATAGGGTTTTATTATAGTTGCTTAACTTGTTTCTGAAGCCCATTTATTTCTAACAGTGCAAATGACTTTGTGACCACATTTTTTTCTGTTAAAAAGCACCTGAAGCAAGAAGTTATAAATCCAAATTAAGACACAGCTATAAGCCCAGTTGCTGGCATATTGAAGTCCTCACAAGTTTCTTTGAACCTACGAATGAGTGACCTCAGACTTAGGTCAGTTTGGGGCTGGGTTTCTGTCCTGTTTCAGAAGAAGAAGTGCAAGAAGGAGAGGGGGAAGGAAAAAATACCATGAGATTCACCGTCTGAGGTTTTGGTTGCTTTTTTTCCTTCTTTAAGCATTGCCGAAGACAATGGGTGCTTCATGGGCTGAAGGAATATGAGGATACAAAGATGTTGGCCAGGGCAGGGGCTGGGACAAGAATGCCCATCTGCCTGCAGTGCAGGGACACCTGTGTGCCCTGCTTCCAGCAAGTTTGGGATCCATGCTGCCACAACGTGCTCCTCAGCAAAGGGTGCAACCCAAAAAGCCCAGCATCTGCATGTTTAAAAGTAAAGAGTGTAGATTTATATTACATATTGGGAAGAAATTTTTAACTGTGAGACACTGGAACAAGTTGCTCAGAGAAGTGGTGCATACCCCATCCCTGGAAGTGTTAAAGGCCAGGTTGGATGGGGCTCTGAGCAACCTGGTCTAGTGGAATGTGTCCCTGCCGCACGGCAGAATGGTTGGAACTGAATTATCTTTAAGATCCGGTCTGTCCCAAACCATTCCATGATGCTTAAAAATTCAACTTCTTGCCCTTCCTCTATGTGTTTATCCTTGCACATTCCATTTAATTATTTTCTTGTACCTCCATGAACAAAAACAGGCCCTTATTATTTTCTAGTGCCAAAAGATACATTTTGTTGTCTTTGGCAGCGCGTAAGAAGCGTTTGTGCCCAAAGGCAAACCAAGGCACTCCAGGGGCTGTGCCACGGCGCCCTGCCCTGTGTAAGGACATGTTCCAAATGCAGCACCGTATGCAGACTGTCCTCACAGAGCAAAGTGCTTCCTTGAGTGCATTTAGGAGTCACCCCCTAGCAGATACATTGATGTTTAGTAAGGAACTGAGGTTCAACACCATGTATTCTGCTCTTCAGTCTACACCCAAGAAGATTCAGAGTGTGAGATTTAAATTTTCTTTGTAAAGAGCTTACACATCCTTAAATCTAATTATCCTATGAACCTGAAAAACAGTTTCATGGACTTAAGTACCCATCAATTATGACTCTAGAGTAGTTTTAAGCAGGCCAATTTCTACATGGAGTTATTATCCAGCGTGCATTGCTGAGTGTAAAGAGGACAATGGTTCAACAAGGAATAAAAATGAATTTCATGTTATTAGAAAGAGTAAACAAGATCATGTATTAATTAAATAAAAGACTAAACAGGACAAACCTTTGGAACAACAGACATAACATTTAAGAATAGAATCAACATGGCAGGGTAAAGGTCGGAGAAGATCAAGTAAGACACTAATAGTTGTGCTTTTTCCATTTTCTTATCGATCAATATTATGTTTTTCCCAGTGAAAATGCAACAGCAGAGTTATTGCTGACCTTTTTCTCACCCTTCCATTGTGTATAAAATCACAGCAAAATAACAAACAACTTCATAAGCTGCAGAATTTTTCGAGTCAAAAAGCCTACGTCCAAAAAATAATTGTTTAAATGATGCATAGAACAAAATGCTCTTTCTATGGTAAAAAGTAATCTACCTCTCTCCTAAGTACACTTTGAAAAACTTTGTGCCAGCTTAAAAGTCAATAGTTACACATTTATTTTGGAAAATTCAGCAATAAACTTTATTAGCATTTTAAATAATTGACAGGTCAAATACACTCTCAGCAACAAGAATAAGAGTCAAGTATATATTTCAATAAGAACTGAAACAGGACATATATATTTCAGTTTTTATAATGTGGGGTTTTTTCCTGATGTTTTATTTCTTCCTTCTCACTTTAATGTACCGTGGATCAAAATTCTGTTTATTAATAATGATTGCCCATATTGCCCTTTTAAAAACTAAGAATAAGCTTTTGTAAGAACTTTACATTACGTACTAATAAGGACATGGATGGTCGCAGTGAGCAATTCAATCAGAAAATTGTGTTTTCTGTTCCAGCAAAATGACACTTTCCATTTTCTGCCTCTGCCACTGCCACGAGGAATAATGACACAGAAACTGAGGCAAAGAATAAGAGAAATTAAAAAAAAATAAGGAAACAAATAATTTACAGCGATTTCAGTTAATTCTGAATAATACAGTCAGTGTTTTATGCCTTTTAATATTTTTAGTTTGATCAGTTAAGATTAGAAACAGAATAAAAGTTTACATATGGTAAAGCAGAACTGATTCATCGTTGTGAGTGCCAGCAAAAAACACAAACATATTATGATATACCATAAAGAAACATCACTTTCAAATGAAATAAGAAATGTTTATATTTTTCTACTGTGAATAGTGTTTGCAGATCCAGCAGATATAATAAAAAATAGCTAACTTATTTACTGAAAAATATTCACAGTTGTCCTTTCAAAAATATATACTGAAAACATGATCAGAAGTTATTAGCTGCCTAGTAAAAAGTTTATTGTCATTTCAAATGTGCAGGTAGTGAAGATATACTTTCTTTACATAAAAATGAGATATTCACAGGATTAGCTACATAAAAATTTAGCTTGACAAACCACACGGACTGGTGCTCAATGGTACAGTAAGGACATGTTTTGTTGCAGAAGGTTATATGCTCACTAGATGTCCCTTCATGTGACATACAGGGTGTGGTGACTTCTACAGACAAAGCAAGCCTCTTTGTCTTCATAAAAGTTATAGTTGTTTCCCTTACTAAAAGCCACCAAAGAATAGAAGCATATAAAGTAATTTAAGAATCCATTAAAATCTCAATATTACATCTCAGATTTCAAAATCTGAACACTTGCTGCAAAATATTCAAGATATATCACATACACACAAAAATTGCTTTCTGGAAGATCAGAAAGCTTGACAGCTCTCACAGCTTTCTCTGGAGCCATGATATAGTTGAAACTTACTCTGAAGTCATGACTTAAAAAAATATGTGATTATTGGAGAATCTCTGCCTTTGTTTAGACAAGCAGGTTGCAGCCAAACTTGTTTTTTTTTGAAGATACTTGAAAGTGAAGCCTCACAGTAATCTAGGAGTATTCTCAAAACACAGATGGCAAATGCAGAGTCTCCAGATGCATTATTTATCATCAAGTCTCATAATTCATTTAATGATGTAATTGTTTTACAAGCCTGAGTCGTCATTTGTGAATATCTGAGTGTAGAGACATAGAAATTAACCTAATAAAATGCCACTGTCGTGCTTTACTGTGCCACAGCAATTACTGTAGGCAGTACACAGCTCTCCCTTGCTCTCCTGCTCTTCATTATAAAAAATAGCTAACTCATTTACTGAATTACCTTCTGCACTAAATTGAAAGTAATGCTACTTGAAGTTACAGAAAACAGCGTTCAACAGGAGAGAGGATGGGTTTTTTTCCATTATCCCAGTAATTACAACATTTCCTTGAAACACTGGAAACTCACTGAAACTCTGGAACTCCAGACAGGTTCCAGCAAGAGCTGTGCAGAAAAGAAGACACCTGAATACAATATAACACTGTGATGGAGACATGGGAAAATGCAGAACCTTCCATACTAATTTTCTGCTATTTCTCGCTGTAGAATTAATGCTTCAACTCCATTTTTCATCTCTTTAACAATCATTAGTACCCCACAACATGTAAAAGCTGGATTAAAAAGCATGTCACAGTTCTCTATCTGGTGAGACACTGGCTTTGAGCAGGATTTTACTGTAGATTACTATTGTTTGGATTATCAAATTCCCAAGGTAAATGTTTCCCTCAGAAAGATTCCTGTTTAGGAACACTCCTCCTGGGGTGCCATGGCTTTGGAATAAGCACACTTCACTTTCTACTGACCAAGACATACAAAAAGGTACCTCCACAGTAAGGAACTTCAATATTTCTATTGCAGAAGAGGATCTTTGGGTGCCATAGGAGTGCATGGCTTGCAGCTCACTCTGCTTCTTCTCTCCACCTCTTCTCATATCTTTTGGAGGGGTTTTACCTTCCATTCTCTTTCTTCTTCCTTCCCAATTTCCTCACATGGGTCCGCTTGATTGCCTCTCAAGCTGTCAGTATTTTCATCCATGCTCCACTTTTTTTCCCCTTAGCTTGCCATAGTTTTATCATGAATGTAGTGATACACAACTGATGTTAGAAGTATCTCTGACTTGTGCATAACACATTTTCCCTTATTCAAATTGCTTGATATGTCCCATAATTTTCTGGGGTTCAAGAAGGTCTCTTCAGTGATGGCTGCATTTTCCCTACGTGTTTAGGTGACACTGCTGATGTCTTCTTCTTGGCTAAAGATGGATTGGACCTCGTTTTTCACCTGCCTGGAAAGACAACTGTATTTGAGGCCTGCCTGAAAGCAGCTGAACAGATAGCACAAAACAGAAGATGTTTTTCTAAGTGGAAGAAGAACTAGAGTGAGAGAAAAGCTATGTTGCAAGGTATTTGAGAAACAGAACCTCAGTAACAATAGCAAAGACAGGGGTTTGTCTGTTTCTGTATTTTTCAAAGATGTGGCGGTTGGACCAGAAGTCTTCACAGGACATGGACAGTAATCAAGGAATTGACCTTCAGTGACAGGACAGGGCAAGGCAGAGCATAACCTGAGCCTGTGAAGCTGGCCCAGGTAACCACAGATAAGACTTGACCCAGCTGGGAGAGACCAGCTTACTTTCAATGCTAATTTTTTGCCCTGCAGATTAATTAGATTTGTGAATAGAGTAGAAGGGGATATGAGGATTGTGCTCTTAAAAAGAGTCTTGGCCCTAGCCAGACTATAAATTTGCTAAGTGTCCCTATACTAGCCTTTCACATTTACCTTTTTTTTTTTGCACTTTTCTCTGTTATCTTTGTATAACGTTAAAGTTATGAGTTTTTTCTCCAAGAGATGTATGTGATTTTACATTTTCATGAAATTCCCACCACCTGACAGGGAAATGCCTGCCTATGAAGATCACTAGGAGATTTAAACTCCTCCAAATCTGAAGAGAAAAGGGCTTCACTAGGACTCTGAACATTTTATTTTGAAAAAATCCCATAAAATAATTGTGAACTCCAGTTCTTATTACTGCTGGTGGTTTCTGCCAGAAGGGCTAATGTTTGGAAGAGGGAATTTACAAAATTTATCTTGTATTTAAACATGAATAAAGAATAAAAACTTATATTGGGGTGGGGGGGCAGGGGAGGAAGGAAAAAAATGGAAGAAAAAGCATCTTCCAAGAAAAGAAAATGCAATGTGGCTCTTTGGGCAAGAAATCTAGCACAGTTGCTGTGAGCCCATCAATCAGTGGCTGAGATGAACCCATTTGTAAAAGTTAATAGAGCAAAGTATAATGAAAGACAAATTGACGTTATTAGTCTAAAGTTTATGGTTCAATTAAACTAATAATATGCAGTAAAGCAAAAAGAATAATTAGAAACTATGATAAATATACATGGGATTGTAAAAATGTGACAAAGATTTACATATTTTGATCTTTTTGAATACAGTATCTTTTTGATAACTTTATACACAGTTGCCTTGGGGCATACAAGAAAACTGCAACAGTAAGATTTAAAACAGATAATTGCTTGTAACCAAATAGTATTAAAAAAGCAACATAAAATTTAAAGCAGGAATTATCCGGAGAGCTGAACTAATTTGAGATTTTAAAAAATAAAAGGACATTTTAAATGGGTTTCATGGAATTATTTGTTTATCAGCTTTATAAATAGATAAATTATAAATATTTTATAGCTAAGCGTTATTATTCTGTTCCCTGAACCCCCTAATATTTGCAAAATACATACAATGAATGGCTCTGTCTACCACGAACCAAGTCTTCTATGTTCTCCGTACTTCTCTTTCTGAAAATGCATAAAGGAGAAAGATCCTTCATCACTTCTAGAGCATTCAGCACTGTCCTTCCCATCCTCGCAGAGTGACATCAGGAAGACCAGGAAAACTGGAACCATCTTTTCCCCAGAAAGCCAGATAGAGTCAGGAAGCCAGGCCAGGAGAGTGGCTTACTGTTTAAACTGGGTTCTCCCCTAACTCCCCTCAGGAGCATCCAGAGAACTGATGTGATCCTGCCAGGACTTGGCTCTGTCCAACACGGCTCTGTCAGCAAGTACACAGGTAGCCTGAGGACGCAACGCTCCGTTCTGCAGAACAATGATCTCCGCAGCTCAGGAAAACAATTGCTACTTCCACAAGCATATCTGCAACAGGAGGGCAGATTGGGTGCTATAGCCATGAGCACAAACGGCACAGGCACGGCTGAAATCAGCAGGAGCAGCTGAAGTGGCGACTCAGCTTGAGAGCGTGACACTGTATAAATATTAGCCCCATCAGTGTTACACGTAGTGTCTCAGCCTTCAAATTTACCACACAATTTTTAAATTTTTTACTTTTCCAAGTACATTGGGATGCCAGCTTGGTATTTTGGACATTGAAAGACGGATGGGGAATTTGCATGAGGAGAATCAAAGGCAAATCCTACAGAAATTACCCCAGTTAAATAAACCCAACCAAACAAAACATTTAATCTATATCTGACTCAGTCTGCAGATGGTGGGACACCATCTGAATGGAGAAACACAACACTGGAAAGCTGCAGCAGTAGGAAAGTGGAAAATAAGACGGTTAAAGCTTCAGGTTCATAAGAGGACAGAGATCAGTTTTGAAATGTGGTGTGAATGTTCCTGTGGGATTTTTTTTAAAGACAAAGAAAATAAGTAGAATTTTACTACAAAAAAGTAATTACACCTAGTAAAAAAAAACCAAAACCCAAGAACAAACTAGTAATCCAAAACTTTATGAAAAAAACCCCAAGCAAGCCCAAACCCATTCAATAAGATATTTTGGTATCTTCTATAGGCTTTGAAAGGCCCATCATATCATCTTCTCAGAGAAGTTAAATTTCATAAACCCTTAATCAATCAAATACCTTTTCTCAAGCCCTGGGGCTGTGACATTTCAGTCAAAGGCAGAAGACAGCGGAGACCAAGACACTTCCAGGATGGGAACCTGATTAGATGTATATGCAACAAAAGCTCTGTTACCCTTACAGCAAGGAAACAGGATTGTATTTCAAGAAATGCCATGTAGCTTCAGTAGGATCTCTGGATGTTTGTGTCAACAAGATTGTAATCCCCTACTGTCAGAGATTTTTTCCCCTATGAAATTCCTGTTACCAGTGATCAAGTTACATCTTGATCTTTTCAAATAAGCTGAGCAAGATGAGCTCTGAAGACCTCATACCACAGGGCTCAAATATTTTGATCTCACATGGCCAAATAGTTTGAAAAGAGAATGTCTTGAAAAAAAGTTTCATACTTTTTCCAAAAAAGCCCTACATATAAAAAATATAACTTCCATGAAAATTGCTTTAGACTAGATAGTATTTAACCCAATTTAGTCTAGAAAGAGGCTGAGAGGTTCTTACTACTTTTATTCAGCACTTCTATTTTCTTGCCTTTCAGTTGGATAAACAATTCATTAATTGAAACAACTTGATCCCTACTTATATTCAAAAACTGTGTCTTTTTGTTTTAATGTTTGTTGTTTGACATTTGATTCATTACTTAAATACAAGATGATGTTTGGATATTTTCCCCCTTTCTATTAGTTGAAAGACTCACAAATTTACTAAGAGTTTCCTGCAATAATTTAAGTTAGAACTGAGAAAATAATCTCCACCCAGCAATTCAGGAAATGCTTTATTATCTTCCTTCTTGCTGCCTCTCTGGGGAAAGATCCTCAAATAAAATCATTGTGTTGCTGGTAAGAGTTGTTCTCCCCCTTCTCCCCTCACAGATATAGTTTACAGATTACATACAGTTCTCTGGAGTATATAATGTTCAAAATTCGAAGTCTTTTGAATGTTCTCACTAATTTTCACAACTCCATTATTCTGCTGAATTTGTTGAACACAATGTCTGGTCAAGACTGACACAATCAAAAACCTCACGGTGCAAAAACTTTAACCAGCTTTTCCCTCCTTCTATTTGCTGCACCAGCACAGCAGCAGAGCTTAAGGAGCACATATTTGAGATGACACTTGTCACTCTTCCTAATACAAGGCAAACCACTTTTCATGTCAGCTTTGGTCTAAGCGATGACGGTCACTTCAGGCACCAGAGTGAGAAGGAAAAGGAAGGAAGAAAATAAAAGTGAATTCTTTGCCTGCTTATGCTTGGACAACGCAGAAAATTGAGCCTTGCCCATTCCTTTGTTGGAGAATCACCAAAAGTAGTGCAGAGGTAAGGTAATGTTAGCAATAGACATGTGGGAAGGGGAGAATTGAGCCGGGGAGACAGAGTGTCCCTGAAACAGTTTTTCCTTCAGATAGCACAGTCTGTGGTCTTCCTCTGAATTAATTTATTTTAATGAGGTTTTGAATCTGCCTTGGAACACCTCTTCCCCTTCCCAAATTTCCTTGTGGGAGAATCCACGTACCACTTCAAGATCAGGCCTGTGTTGCCTTTGTTAGGATAATTTAGCAATTAGAAAACTAAACAGGACTCACTGATGGTTGGAGAGGCCACGGCTAAATGATGACTTTTCCTGGGCTATCAGGAAGCTTTCTGAATGCCAGGCTTAGGGCTATTCTGGAGCAAAACCAGCCTCGTGTTTGTAGAAGGGGTCAAAATTTCAATGGCGGTACCATCAGATCTGGATTAAGACACAGACGTGTATGTGTGTTGGTGTGAGTGTGACAGCCTAACTTTGCTGTCAGACCACTTGATGGGCAGAAAAGAACTCTTGGAGTATATTAAATGGCTGTTTGGTTATTTAAAATGTTTATTCAAGCAGAAGCTTTAAAGCATGCCTTTCCTCTTCTTGCCAAGTGCCCCAGCCCATGGACTCTGGAATATGCTCAGACCACACACTTTTTCCATCTGATCCTGGTATTTCTGAGGTGGACGCAAAACTAAATCAGATGAGGGAAACAGGAGGCATATCCTGAAGCTGGGCACGAAAACGTATTTTGCAGAGCTAATCTTCACATTTTTCCTGCACTTCATTCCCTATTTCTTTCCTGCATTTCAGCCAGGTCTCAAGTCTTCACGGCTTTTCAAACAAGCCACAAATAATTTTCTCTCTTGAATTTGTTTGCCGTTGTAGTGACACTATTTTACAGCACACCTGGAATTTCCTGAGTTTTTTAATACTATAACAATACCTCACTTTTAATTACTTGAACAAAAGGGTTTCAAGTCCATCAGAGTGCCTTTCAAGGCCTGCGAAGATATTAACTGATTCCATAACCAATTACCTACATTTTCCTTTACTTATTGCAAATGTGACCTTTTGTTAGAATTTGATTGCAAGTTTCCTGCTGTGAGTATATAACTATCTGTGTGTCTGAGAATGGCTACCCTCCACTCATGTGATGACTGCTGTTAATTTTAATACACTTTGATGGCTAGAGAACAAATAAGTGTCTGTGACACAGAGCAGAGACATTTGAAGGTGGATAAACTACCACTTTAATGAGTAGAAATCAGCAAGTAAAGGGGCCTTCCAGTGACAAACCAGAAGACCTTCAACCTAAGCAAAGTATTTTTCAGTTTGGAGGGGATTACAAAAAACATCCTACTTTCTGTAGAGGTGGAATAACAAAACACCCCATAAAAATAACACAGAATATAGAATAGAAGAATGCCTAAATAAATGCTCTCAAGAAACAATTTATTTTTCTTATAAATTAAACTATGTGGGAGAAAATATTTCAGAGGAACTATTGTAGTTATATGCTTTTATTACCTGTTGATAGTAATTCTCTGAGATACAAAAAACCCCCCTAAACCCCACAGTGTTTGTAGACCTATCTTTTCCATATTGGCACTGAATTATTGTTGTTTGGATTTTGTTCAGGTTTTTTTTTCTTTCATTCCAACGACAATCTTCAGTCTAGAATCCTATCTCTGAAGAAAAATATACCCACAGATTTGTTGGAGTCCAAAGGAGAGCAAGGATTAAAATTAGGAAGCAGAAAGGATTTCCTTACAAGACAAGATTTTAAAAAGTTACTTACCCTGACTAAGTAATGATCAAGGTGAAACATTAATTCTTTATAAATATTTAAATACTATGAAACCTTAGGAGTGAGAGGAATTAATTAACAATATATAAAGGAGTACTGGGATATTAGAAAGGTTGTAAATAAACAAAAATATGAAAACTGGATTATTTATTGTAAGGAAAAATTGTACAAATTATTCAAAGTAAGTGAATAAAAAATATTGTCTGCTTATGTAAAATTATATTGGACTAAAGTTTGATTCTTCAAACTGCATCCTTTTCTTTACTGCTCTTTCCCCTAAAAATGCACAATTGCACTGAGTGGTTCCATTGTGTAAAATCAGGAGACAAACAGAAAAGCCTTGCACCAGGCTCTTTTTTCTTCCTTTTCTAGTTTTCATCCACAGTTTGTGAGTGTATTCTGAAACCTAAGTACTGACTTGTTATCAGTGGTGGAAGAGTTTGCAGAACACAAGGTCTCTGATTACATGTTTAAAAGGAGAAGCAAGCAGAGAAGATTCTCTGAATATATTCCTTCCTACTCAGACACCATTGAACGGTTTCCCAGACTAATGAAATGATCAATTAGTAGCCTACAGAGTTATCTTTTCTTGTTTCCAATCACTGATTTAAGATTCTTATTTATTTTCAGAAAAAAAATAAACCAAATCAGTTTTTATCTTGTTACCCCCAGAAAGAAATCCCACCTTTGCACTGACTCCAGAATCTACCACTTGCCTGGACCCTTACTCCCTTACTAAACATGCTGTACAATAGTAAGAAAAGCCTCAGATTTGTATGAGGACTTAGGGCCCTCTACAGCATTTTAGTTTCACAGCCTACAGTTGGCCTGTTTTCTGTTAGCACTGTTAATTAATTAAGCAGAGGAAGGGCATTGCCTTCGCAAAATGCTTCCCATTATAAAAGTATTTTTCAGTAATAATAATTTGTATCAATATCTTAATATTTTGGTCTGAAATTGCCCATACAGAGTCAGATCATTTTATCCTAGTTGCTAGAAGAGAGAATTTCTGCAAAGAAAACACAGCTTATTCCAAGAGTCAGATGAGGAAAAATGACTGTGCTGCTTATTCGAGCTCCTCCATTCAGTGATGGTGTCAGAAGACACTGTGCTGTAGCTGACATCCTTCTCAGAATGTAGGAAAAAGCTCTTGATCTGGCTCTCTTCATCACTAGTTCATCCTTGATAAGGCAAATTTTAATGATAATTTCAGCGGTCCCACAGTTTACTGGGTCTTGTACTGTTGGCACATGCCATCCACAGTGTCATCCAAAAGTCAGGGTGCTACTCTCTTTTTGGTATGTGTGTTTTTGGTTCTTTGGTTGGTTTTGGAGGGTGGTTGCAGTGTTGCTAGCGAGCCTGGACACCAACGACACGGACGGCATTATGTAGATGCAAACCGACCTCTTTATTGTATTTACAAAGGTGCTTATATACCTTAGCACGCTGGACTAACATAAGGTCATTGGTTCACTGACCAGCCACCCTCCAGAAGGGATTGGCTGGACCCAGTAACCCTTACCTCATGTTTTCTTCTTTGGTCTCATAACAAGACCATAGTTTACAATACTTTGAGATTGTTTTCCTGCAGCGTCCTTGAGAAAGCCTTGCTTTCTCACAGACACTTGTTAGGAAGCTGAAATCTCTTTGCACCCAGGCCTGTAACAGCCACAGTTGCAGCTGTCGTTTTTGTTTCTGTCTAGGTCACTGGGAGAAGGTTGTCTTTGTCCTATTATCTGAGTAGCTCCATGGTCAGCGGGCAACTGGCCTCCACCGCAATTGCCCTTCTACTCTTTTAATGTCACAAACTTGCCATGATGCCACTACCAGCTCACACCAACCTCTTTTATTCTACTGACCCCAGCAGTGGTTAGCAGTCATCCATAATCTGCTACTGCCACCTTGCCAACAAGTCAATGATCTTTTTCAGCCTCCTGCATAAGTTCTGTGTCAGAAAATGTTTTTTTCAAGGCATTAATAAATACCCTCTTTCCTTTAGTGCACCAGACTGGAGCCCTCTATAAACCTGGAGCACACATGGCTGTTTTCCTGGAAAAGAAAGCCAGTTCCCAAAGTAGGACTGTGGTGGCAAGAGCATGAGGGCAGGCCAGGTTTGAGCTGCCAGAGCTATACAGATCATAGGACAGCACTTGAGTGTAAACTCATTGCCAGCTGGTGTCCAGACTTGGCCTTCTCCTGCAGGGCAACTGCTGGCACACTGCACAGCATTTTGGAATAAAAAAGGAAGCCAAGCGCTGAAAATGATGCTGAGGAGGACAGGCAAGGCTTGTGCTCAGCAATAGCCCTAGACTGGAAGTAGCTCATGAGCCAACAGGCACAGTCAAAAGAGATCTGGCACACAAGTCTGAAGGCTTGGGTGGCATTTCCAAGAGGAACTACTGGTAACAAGTAGTTCCACACAACTTCTTAAAAAATCAATGTTGAATCCATGTTCACACTGAATAGAAACTATCTGTAGGACAGATCACTTAGTAGAACATTGTTCACAGAAAGATTCAGTCAGTCTTGCCTTTTTCTATCAGTGTGACCTGCAATTTTCTTCCCCTGGTTCTCAATAAGTATTACTGAACCAAGCAGGAGGGAGGAAATGCTTATATTACAGTGGATATATTTTTTAATAAAATGTAATTGATATCCAGATATATGTCAGTCAAAGTCATGAATCCTAGATTGGGAAATCCAGTGAGATAGCAAGTCTTACCAAATCTGCTTATATTAAGGGCAAAGAGCATTTCAAATACAAGACAATCAAGATAAATTAGAAATCAGAATGACACAAGATGCAAAGCTGCATGTCTTTGAGAACTGAAACTGCTTGTTATTGGCACACAACATCTTGCAGAATGTCCCTAATCTGTATCTTTCCCCACTATAAACTTCCTTGTGTTGTTCTTATGATTTTTCAATGGGAAGTTATTGATACATTTCAGTCTTTTTTGATCTCATAGAACTGAATTTGCCTTTTATTCTTTTTTACTACATCATCACCTTCTAAAATTAATTACAAAATTATTGATAAAACCAGTAAGGAAAATACTAATAGAAAATAAAATTATGTATTTCCAATATATACCCATTAAAATTCAGACAGTCTTTGCAAATCATGTCTTAAAAGTTGCACTGTGGACTGTGAAGATACTTTATGAGCAATAAAAAGGGAAGCGAGATGTTTTGCATCAGTGAAAAACTGGAGCAGCTACTCCATGACAAGGGATTTAAAATTTTTTTTTTCCTTTCTCTACAAGAACAGAACAATTTTAGCCATTGTGTAGATTGAGACAGACTTTCACATTTGTAGTCACTGGTCTTGCTGGTGAAGCAGAATGAGAAGAGAAATTCAGAGGCTATGGATACCATATTTGCAAGATGGACAGGATAGGTGGGATTCAGTTGCCTAAACATTGCCACCTCATGCTATCAGATGCCGTGGGGCAGCCACAACATCTGCAGCTGGCTGGCAGGTCTGAGGTGGGACTTCAGGGAGATCGACTCCCTTGCACACCAGGAAGTGGAGGCCAGGCAGGCTTAAAATGTCAGAGCCAACTCCAAAAGTGATACTTGGCACTCCTGTTTGAGAGATTGAATCTCCCTCTGCTCCTTGAGTATTCCTTAGCTTGACCTCCTTGTAAGGCCTGGGACTGTGCTTTGCCTTTCATTCCATTCCTATTAGAAAATCAAAATTTTCCAGAGATTTCACTGAAACTGAACCTTGCATTCCAAGATTTTGATTCTCCAGTTGATACCCCAGTTGGAAAACAACCAAGAAGACTTTACCTCTGCTTTTTTTCTTCCTCTTTAGGAGTTCATTTAAATTATGGAATGCACTACCTGGGTCCTCACGCCGCACTTCTGGCCACCTTGGCAGAACACAAAGGAATCCATTCCAGCGGTGTGAGGGCTTTCTAAATACTCTCAGTATCTTTTCAAATTAATTGCCTAAGACACATGACCTATCACCAAAAAAAAACCCAAACACTACTGAAATCTTTGCTGTCTTATAGCATTGTTCAGTGGTGAGTGCTTTCAGGTGAAAGATCTGCTTTGAAATACCTATTAATGTGGATACAAGGAGTTCAGTCCAGTTCTGCTACTGGCCAGGAGACTGCCTGCAGCAGAAAACCATGGAAGAATTGCAGGTGCAGGCTACCCAGGCTTGACAGAGCTGTTCCATCTCATGTTAATAATTAAATATTCATTGGAGCATGGACCAGAACCTGACTCTCCCACTTCCTAGGTGATAGCCCTAATTATATGCCTATGTCATCAATCTCTGTCTCTGCTGTAATGAATTGTCATTATTTGTATATACTGGAAGAGTTTTAACAGGAGATAGCTCTCCTCCCTCTTCCCTCCGCATCTGACAGCCAAGAGGTTGCAGTTCTCTTTCTGGCACAGATGAAGAGACAGGTTCAAGTCTTCTCTGAATTACACAGAGCAATGAATCAGAAAAGAGGTGCCTGGGGAATAACCATAGTCCCTGCAAGGTAGTCCTTGAAGACTCTTCGTTTGGGTAAGCCGAGGTAGAATGACTCTGGCAGGAATTCAGCAGAAGCCATTATGAAGAAGGATCCTGGCCAGGTTGGCTGTGGGTATGTGTTTGTGCGTGCCCATTAGACACTGAACTAGGGCTTTAACAATCTTGCTACTTCCTTAAGACTAGAACTGTGCACCAAAAAGAGTGCATGGTTGCTTAAGTATTTTTACACATCTAACCCTTATTATGTACAGGATTACCTGCTGAGGTATTGCTTCAAATAGTTTTCTAATGAAAGACAGGATCAATAATCAATATACTGGCTCTGTGCTCCTCTCCCTTCAGGTGTCATTACACAGCCCTTGCCACTGACTCAAACAACATAAAGATTTCACATTAAGACTCACACAAAAGATCCTTCAGACTCTATAATCACATATTGCCTCTCCAGGGCATTTTCTACAATGCAATACTATATTTTCATATCCATTACTCACATTCTCCATAATACTTTCAGCACTAACACTGCTGAAATTACTTGTGCAGGCTTTAAAAAGGCTGGTTATACTACACTAAGCAGGTGTTTCCCCAGAGTTTTCCATCGCTAGATGCTTCCTGAAATGCAGCACAAGAGAATTCGTTAATCACAAGTTAAGTCTGTTAATGCCTGCCTTTTCTTTAGGAAAACAAATGAGATTAGAACTGATAAACTTAGCACTATTTATAATAGGATCACTAGTTTTGTGCACCCTCTGTGTGTGCAGAATTACTAACTCTACAGTGTAGAAAAGCTTTTTCTGTTAAACTCTGGTAAAAAGAGAGC
Organism: Atrichornis clamosus; assembly: GCA_013400975.1. Classification (NCBI taxonomy): domain Eukaryota; kingdom Metazoa; phylum Chordata; class Aves; order Passeriformes; family Menuridae; genus Atrichornis; species Atrichornis clamosus. The sequence goes on along the minus strand of WBMZ01016445.1, from coordinate 26,696 downwards.
GTGGATTTTTTTACATGACAGGTTTACACATTAACCTTTCTAATATTGTAGCCTCTCTCTTTAGTGTCTGAGTGCTCTGCCAAGTCAAGCTACAGCAGCGGCCAGTGCGGTGCCCACAGGACTGGGAGAGGCTTTACCCCCTGTACACCTGATCCCATGCTGAGGCATGATCCTCCCTGCCCCGCCATACAGTACCCAGGACATGGCTCCCACTCGCCAGCTGCTGCATGGAGTCACTGATGGCCTTCAGTGATCTACATCTGCCTCCTGTGATCAAGATGCCAAGGAGAAATGGTAATGTGGTGCTGTTGGATAGCCAGTCTCCCAGAGTTGCTGCAAGCACTTGGAGACGAGGACTCCTGTGCCCTTATGCCTCTCTGTAAATCTGCACCTGCAAATATTGACTGAATTCGGTTACAGATAACATGCCCCTGGCTAATCCATGCTTATACCATCTACCTTTAGTCCTTCCCCATTGCATCTATTGCTTGTTTTAAAAGCAATTTCTATGTAAGGCAGCAGCACTTAAAACATCGTTTTCTAAAATGCATTCAAAACTGTAATTTTAAAAATGTTCCTGTGCAAATCTTTTGCACTCCAAATGTGCTTTTCCTAATAGCAGTCACAACAGTGTCACCTCGGTGAGTCATTTGGAATTACTCTTAATATCACCTTAAGAGAGTAACAGGACAACCAACCAGACTTTCCAAATCAGGCTTTAATACACTCCAAGGGTGAAAAACTAAAAGTAAAACAGTATTTGCTTTGTTAGTGGCAGCATTCAAACATTATGCCCTCATCCCAGCACAGTCTTTGTGAAACCAAAGTGAAATGTGCAGCAGGACAGTGTGTATGGATTTACAAGGTCTTTAGGAACCAAGGAGAAAGTTTCACCTGCAGTTGGGTGTGAGGGAAGGAATGGCACATTCTTAGAGCTCAGATCATAGCGTTTCTACAGTAGGAAAGATGGAAAAAGCTGAGAAAATATCTATTAGCCTCAAGTGTGCTATATGAAATACAGCTACAAGCAGTATTGATTTTATCTCCTTTCATCTATATAGGAGAAAGACAACTTTACCTCTGATTACAATTGCTCTAATAATTAAGAAACTAAAAGCCTAGCTGTGATCTCCCATATATAAGTAAGAAAACATGAAGAAAATATATGAAGAAAAAGGGAAGGTAATAATGTTGGCTGAGCAGTTCACTTGGCTACTGCGCAGAACATACCAGCACATCTGCCTTATCACATTATTATTATTGTGGTGGCTTGCCATGCCATCTAGCAGGGACTCAGGGAACTACCAGTTCTGGGGAACAGCTGAAAAGGCAACACAAAAGCAAGAGGAGGAAAAAAGTTCTGGAATGTATATTTAGAAAAGTAAATACAAGCACTTGCATTTTACCGGTAAAGCAGTTTCTGAATGAAGAGTAGTTTCTTCAAAAAAGATCTTCTACCTTTAATTCTGTAATACATATTGAGCACTTTCACAAGTTCATTATACATTGTGTATGAAGATATTATTCTTCTACCTTTAAATGTCTCATGTTTCCTCATTTTTTCTAATATTAACAAAGAAAATCTGCAGCTGGCTTTCCATACATCATGGATTTCACCTCTGATATGTTCATTTTCTTAATCCCTTCTCTGAATTTTTTCTTAATGTTTCTGTGAGTTGAATCCCTCATGCTTCTAGACCAATACTGAGTCTACACTCACAGTGGTTCATGAACATCACAGATGACCCCATACTCTGCACACCAACATCTGTCTAATGTAGTTGTCCTTTACTACATACTAGCACACAAAAATGGCTTGTCTTTTCTTTCTCTAAAAGGGTAATATGCCATTTTTTAAAGTTAAAGTCATTTCCCATCTAAGAAATTACTAATTCCCATCAGATATGACAAATCAAAACAGTACATTAAGGCAAACTTCATCAATACAGATTCCTGCTTGAAGACTGTATTCCATAATGCATGGACAAAATAATATTTCTGTTCTCCTTTTAAGCATTTAATGAAACAAGAAATTTGAATGAAATTTTATTAGTTCTTAGTATAAAGCTACAGTTGTTCTATCACTTGGCCACACAGGTAAAGCCTTTCCAAATTTTTATATATACCAGTGCTATGTTTGCCCCAAGTAACTCTTCAGAGGACATAAGAATGTCCCAATTGCTGTCCCTCTACTTCTCACTGGGAGCTCAAGCCTCTGGCATTCTACACATTGATAACTTCAACATTTCTCCTTCATTTTCCCTCCCTCTTCATCAATTTCTACTGTATCCATCTTTCCTCTCCAGAATGAATGCCTTACACTCCATACCTTTTAACCCCTATGCCTTTTCTCCTCCCTTTAGCAGTTTCCTTTTGCTCTCTCTTTTGCAACACACAGCAGATCCTACAAAAATGTGGTTATGACCTCCCCTGTAAATAGATGCACTTTGCATTCTCTCCATTGTAGCTATCAGTATCACCACTACCACCATAGACATTTCAGAGAAAAATTTGCACAAGCCAAGATCTGCTGTTGACTTCACCATTGTACTTCCTCCAGTCCCCTCATCCAGCAGACTGGGGTAAATAGGGACAGAAACTGTGGCTAGAAGACCAAACACATCAATCCAGCTCTGCCCAGACCTGATGTTGGCCACGGACCTATTTCTTCTTGGTTCTCCTGTGAACAGAGGGACATCAGTCCCTACTGAGTGCATCAAGTGCGACCTGTTGCTGCTTGGCAGACTCCATATTTGCAGCAACATCTCTTGGCAGACCACCTACAAATGTCAGGGTCTCTGCCATCCTTACCTGCAACTGCGGTCTCCTGGTTGCCAGATTCTCCCATTTGAAAATATACACGTAGGAATTAGAGATAAGACCCTTGGTTATGGCAACTCTCTCCAAGAGACAGAGATACATGACTTTTTTTCCCTGGTACTGGAGGAACCCTGCTAGGCATGATGGGGAACAGGAATCCAGTTGTTTGGTTACCTTTGACCCTTTAAGCATATAGGAAATCTTTAAATCCCACTATCCATCTCCCCCAGGATACTCATCTCCCAGCCCAAATCTCCCAGTGGGCTGTACCAAATTCACTCTCTGCTACCTGCTCTCCTGGCATTGCAAGGTACATTGCCATTACAGCCAATATACTGGTGGAAATTGGTATCAGGGAGTCTGAGCCTTCACTGACCACACCAGGACTCCCTCTACCAGTTGTATTATTCCACTGAAAAAAATGAGTGATTTTCTTCTAAATCCTAGGGCACATTTGAAGAAGCTGGTTTTGGTCTAGTGGGAAAACCAGACTCATAAAGGACTTGCATCCCTTTTTTTCATGATGCAGTTCAACAGGTATGGGTATGTCCTGGCTCATGTTTCCTGGCAAAGCAACAGTGAACAGTGCCTATTACCACCTTGGATGATTACAGAGTGCCAGGCACTGCCAGGACCACTTCACTGGTGTCCATCTTCTGTTTACGTCCATCAGGCTTTTTAGCCTTGTTCCAATTTCTCCATTTTCAGTTATCTTCCATAATAACCAGTTGATTGTCTTCTTCTGTAGCCCTGTATCATGTTCTCTCTCAGTCATCTTTCACCCAAGACAAAGACTCACAGTCTATTTAGTTTTGCTTCTTGCTGAACTTCTGTACCTCTGATCAGTGCTGCTGTGAGGTGCCTTGATACAGGGTTCTGCAGATGCTTTAAGTTTATACAGGTTCAAAATTGGATTGAAAAATCTGTTCAGCACTACCAATTTCGAAGATATGACACCAGGAATTTCCTGAGCTATGCGAATGAAGCATAACTACATATAGCCTAGCACCTCTCTTGGGCACCCACCATTCCCAGCTGTCAGAAACAGGTTACTAGGTCTATGGTACAACCCATTCAGGCAGTTCCTACATTTTTATGTCTTACACTTTACTTTCTCCAGTTTTATTACATCTTTTTCCAGGGGATAATGGGGAGTAGCAATAATTATTGTCAGTATTCCAGAGACAAGTGCATACGTTGTATATAGCATCATAACGATCTTTCAGTTTTCCTTCCTATTCCTTCATTAATCATTCTTAGATTTACCTACTTAGTATCACTAAGCACATAATCAAATTTTTAACAGAATTATCTACCACGTTCTCCCTTGCACATATTCTTCCCATGTCTGCATTATTTTACATTTACCAATATTAAATTCCTAAACCATTTTACAATTCCGTTAATAAGTATCTTGAAATTCTGCCTCAAGTAATTTTGTCTTATAATTTTTTCACAATAGTTTTTATCTTCTTTTCCAGAAGTTGCATGCATACGATGAATGCTATCGCAGATTACAAACATAACTTTTCTCTCAGCCCCTGGACAGTTATTAGTATACAAGAAGACCACACAACAAATTCATTAATCCAGAGGCCTGTAGTGATGGAACCACTCAAATGTGTCTGGAGCTCCTTTAAAAGATGCTGTGTTTGGTTTTGGCTGGGGTAGAGCCCATTTTCTTCACAGTAACTAGTATGGGGCTCTGTTCTGGATTTCTGCTGAAACAGCATTGACAATATAGAGGTGGTTTCATTATCGCTGAGCAGTGTTTGCACAGGGTCAAGGGCTTTTCTGTTTCTCACACTGCTCCACCAGTCAGGAGGCTGGGATGGACAAGGAGTGCGGAGGGGACACAGCTGGGACAGCCGACTCCAGCTGACCACAGCATATGGTGTCATGCTCCACATATAAAGTGGGGGGAAAAAGGAGGAATGGGGAAGATTTGGAATGATGATGTTTTGCCTTTCCAAGTCACCGTGACATGTGATGGGGCCCTGCTGTCCTGGAGATGGTTGAACACCTGCCTGCCCATGGGAAGTGGTGAATTAATTCATTGTTTTGCTTTGCTTGAGTGTGTAGTTTTTGTTCTCCCTATTAAATTGTCTTTGTCTCACCCCCTGAGTTTTCCCACTTTTGGTCTTTTTATCCTCTCCTCCATTCTGTCAGTGGGCAAGCGAGCAAGTGGCTGTGTGGGGCTTAGTTGCTGGCTGGCCTTTAACCACGGCAGATGGATACTGCATTCCTTACCCTCCATGTCTCTGCCAGCAAGGCTCTCTTAGATGATATTGTAACAACTAGAATTTATTAGTTCAGCAACGTCTTGCTTGGGTTATTTAAAACCTTTGGGTGAATCATTCTTGAAGAAGGCTGTTACACCTGATTTAACAATATGCTCTCTAATCTCTGCAACTTCTGTTCAAAATTCAGTTTGCCAAACTCCTCCTTAAAAAAATCCCACAACCAAACAAAAGTAAGCATAAAACCCCAAACCCAGAAAAAGAGGGTCTGTCTTGGAAATCACATCTATCTGCTGAGGCACAGCGTGATTCCCAGGGGTGACAGTGCACCCGAGGACAACAGGGAGCCCATGGTGGCAGGTCCATCTCAAGAACATTCACGGACGGGTCCACCTGCCACAGGGATCACCTGGCAGTACCCAAGCCAGGCTCCCCTGTCTGAGATAGCAGCAGCAGTTTTGCAGGAGTATCCATCCAGCTCCCTACCGGTGGTGCAGCCTCTGCACCTTCACCACTGGACCATAAACAATAACAAAAGGAAAAAAATGATTTCATCCTCTTTTCTTTAGCACTTTGGCAGCTTCTGCACTCCCCTGTCTCCTCCTGGACTCTTTCTTAGAGGAGAAAGCTCTTTCTGAAAACTTTCCATTTCCAAGCCTACCTTTGTGCTTCAGCAGTGTTTTTTAGACTGTAACATCAAAAAGTTAATAACAGTTTCTAAAATTGAGTAAAATTATCATCAGAAAATCCATGTAACCCTAGGAAATTTTTGTTTCCAAAGACATTAATCTGCTAAGAGATCTGACTAGTAGTTTCTAAAAATAAACTTGGTTGCATAGGAAATGCCATGAGAGAAAGAATGCAATTCAGAGGCATTCTGTCAGGCTTGAGGGGTAGGTCACTGTGAACCTCATGAGGTTCAACCAGGCCATCTGCAAAGTCCTGCACCTGTGTTGTGGTGATCACCAGTGTCAGTACAAGCTGAGTGATGAATGAACTGAAAGCAGAGCTGAAGAGAAGGACTTAGGGATACTAGTGGATGAAAATTTTATATGAGCCAGCAATGTGTGCTGGCAGCCCAGAAAGCCAACCGTGTCCTGAGCTGCACAAAAATAATCATGGCTAGCAGGATAAGGGAGGTGGTTCTCCCCTTCACTTTACTCTTGTTAAAGCCCATCTGGAGTACTGCATCCAGTTCTGGGATTGCCAGTACAAGGAGCCTGAGCCTATTGGAGCAGGTCCAGAGGAGGAAAATCACTAATGGGCTGGAACACCACTCCTGTGAAGACAGACTGAGACAGTCAGGGTGTTCAGCATTAAGAAGAGAAGGATCTGGGGAGACCTTATGGCCTTACAATACTGTAAGGGAGCTTTTAAGAAAAATGAGCAGAGACATTACCAGAGCCTGTAGTGAAACACAAGGGATACTGGTTTCAAACTGAAAGAGGGTAGGTTTAGATTAGACACAGGTACAAAATTGCTTATGATTACAACGGCTTGACACTGGAATAGGTTGCTCAGAGAAGCTGTGGATTTCATATATCTAGAGGTGCTCAAGGCTGGGTTGAATGGGGCTGGTCTAGTGGAAGATCTCCCTGACCTTCGCTGGAGGATTGGAACTAGATGCTCTTTAAAGATTCCTTTCAATCCAAGCCATTCCATGATTCCATGACTGGAATCACTAAACTTAGCAAACAGATGAATAAGAAGGGACACATAACAAACCACATCAAGTTACATGCAAGAGACTACATCAGAAGGTTGTTACTGAAAAGTGAAATACTTAAAAGAGCAATTCCACTGCTGCTCACAAACTCAGCTTTCCACCCCTCGATTTTTCACTCTGTAGTCTACATGAGGCAAGATAAATGAGGGGAAAATTGCATATGATGATGCAATTCAGAATCTGAAAGCAGATACAGAAAAGAGACTCAGGAAGCACATGCAGACACCTGTAGGCTCAGTTCTAGATTCTGAGTGCTGAAAATTAGAACAGAAGTATTTTTCTAATATAATGATTTTTTAAAAAAAGGTGAATTCTTAAAATTGATTAATTCATTTGAATCTTAAAGAAAATAACCACCAAAACTTGACAGTACTCTGCAGAACTGTAGCAGCAGAAGTCACTATCTCCAAGCTCTGCTACAGTGACAAGTCAGCATTTTCAGCACAGGGGTAGCCACTGCAGTTGTAGTTTTGGCTGCTGCAGGAGCAGCTGTTACTCCCTTGGCAGAAGCACAACCTGGGTTCTTCAGATGTTCATCAGCTTTTGACAGACTGGATATCCCTAAGAAGGGCAAATGAAAGGGGAATTTTACCACCGTATAGGAATGAAAATTTCCAGGACAACTAAAAAGGCATTTCTACAACCCAAGGCATTTCCACTTGAGAAGTATCACTTACACAATAGCGGTATGAAAATGTCAGAGAAATACTTAAAATCCCCAATGTCAAGAAATAGATATTCTAAAATATAGGATATTTGTCAATTCTTCTTTGCACTGTAAAGCATATACAGAAGATCTATCAGGACCTATCACAACAAGAGAGACAATAAATATAAAAATGGAAAACACAATCCCCCCAAAATACATCTTTTCCCCTTAAAATGTGTGTGGATTGGAGAACTCACTGCTGCAATTCTTTGGAGACTCTTAAGATCTTAGCAAGTTTCCAGGAATCATATAAAAACAACAAGAGAACCTAGAACTTCAAATGTTTGTGTAACATGAATCTTGTGGGGTGAGGAACACTGATTATCCCTACACAATACCTAGATCATTTCACAGCTTCAACTACTGATTGGGGTTACTTCTATGATAAGGACACAAGATGGGAAATCACTGTGAGTTTTGTGCTTCGGTTTTTAGTTTTGGATTTTTTTAGGCTGTGCAAAATGCTCAGGAAGATCAGGATCCAGGCAACCTGCCTGTTTCAGTACTTTCAGCAGATAGTGCAAAAGGAGCTGGGTTGACATTCCCAAGTGCTCACAGTGCTGGAGAGGAATGAAGGGTCTTTGAGCAGTTATGATTTTTCACACCCGACTCTTAAATTCTTTAGGAAGCCTTACAGATTGTCTAACCAAGATCAAGAAGTACAGATCAGCCTTTCTGTGTGCCTTTACTTGTTAGAAGGGATGGGGCGGAGGGAGGTGAAAGTCCCTCGATAGTAGCTAAGGAACTGCCTGCCAAGAAAATCAAAGCACCTGTCATATAATTTTCCTAGAAATAGGAAAATAATCCTCCTCCACTTTAACATTCTACATCATGACAGTGCCACAAACTGGTACTTCCAGTCGTTCCCATGATCTGTTCAGAAGATACAACTTTGGATGTGCACATATGGAAGAGGTCATAACAACACATTTTGGTTTAATTTCACTTAAATCAAGTAAACTTACATGGGAGCAGTTATAATACAAGGTTAGAACAAATATTGGTTTAAAGATGTTTTGAGGATAAGAAAATATTGGAAGAAGTTTTCAAGAAATAGTTTACACCTGAGCAGACATGGCAACATTGTGTGCAGTTGTCAAGAGATTTTGGTACTGATAAACCAATTACAGAAACCTTAAGTAAACAGTCTGTCCCGTGAAAAGATTTACACAGGAAGTGATGTAAGGGACATATAATGAAAAACTTATATAAAGCAACAGCATAAACATGTCTAGAGAGTATTAGAATGCCAGAAAGATAGGACATAAAGCAAGATTAGGTTAACAATGAACATTAAAGGCAACAATGAGCAGTTCTACAGCTATACTGAAAAAACCCTGGAAAGTAAAAGGATGTTTTGACTCATCTGTAGATTCACAGACTTTCTGTTCAAGCTTTTATTATTAAAAGAAATTAGTTAATATACCATCTCTTAAGTAGATTAGTAAAATATAGGCTCTAAGAAGACTACCTTCAAACTAAAATAGACTCTGTTTTAGTCAGGTTTTTGAACACATAAATAGGAGGCTTCCTTTAGTATTTGTGAGGATGGTTTGTGTCTTAAGGGAGAGGAATACAAGAGGAGAGCAGCAGTTTTACAGTCAGGCTCTGGGTCAGGTTTGAAAAGCGCCACAGTACCTCCTGCTCTGCCTCTGGCAGCTGCCTGGTACCTCTCCCATTCACTGCTTAAAAGGTAGACCACAAAATGCTAATAAATAGGTTCCATTTTGCTTGACTAATTATAAAACATTAGCCAGAAAAGAGTTACTTAGCAGATATTTGTTATTGTCACCTTATGTATGTTTTGCTTGGATTCACTGAATTCACTTACTTTTGTCATAGTTGTATTTAATCTGTTTGGGTCTACTTATAGTTACACCAGAATCTTACAGCGAGGGACTATTAACTTTGATTTCTTTGATCACAGCCCAGGACACCACAACCCTGAGCTTGTCATTTTTTCTGTATCTGCACAAATCCACAGTATACCTAAGACAGGATTTTTTTTTCTGGGCAAATTCTATTCACATAAAATGTTCATTTTAACTGTTCATTTATCTCCTCTGATAATGTAATTTAAAATATATATGCAGAATGAATACAATTATCCTTCTAGGTATTCTGAGGTATTTTATTTTTAAATAGAGTTTTCAAGTTTTTCTATTCGTACTTGGATTGAATGGTTTATAAATTTCTTCTGTGTAACATGTATAGATATTTTCTCTATTACAAAAAGAGAATTCAGACAAAAATTTAGACCCAAGTTTTCTGTCTCTGAATTCCCCTTTTCCTCAAATACTCACTAGTTCTCATCATTTCTTCAGTACATCTTTCCCTATCCCATTAAGTCCCACTGCTTCTAACTGTCCTCTGTTTCTCATCTCAAAACTTAAGTGCTTTTAAGAGGGAGTAGATTATAATGAGGCACAGATTATCTGATTTAAAACACTTTTTCTTGGTTGCCATTGTAAATGCCCACATAAGTATACAGAAGATAAAAAGGAGCCATAGATGTACACAGAAGATGTAAATATCTGTAAGCTTTTCGTATACCCAGACACGCACACATGTTTTTCTTGGCATTTTGTATTCAAAAGTAATAAAGTTGGACAGAAAATATTTCACAGGTGACCTGCTGCCAAGAAGAATTTGAATTATTTTCGGTCATTTTGAGTTATAAGGTCTCAAGATAAAAGAAAAGAACATTAAGAATAAGCCATTAAGTCACTTAACCAAACAGTCCTAGAGGAGTTTCCTGCTAAAGTGAACCACATTTCACTGTCCCTCTACCTGCTGTAATGAATGATACATGAAGCACTTCAGATAGTACCATGGGGTTCAGAGTGATGAGCTGACAGTGTGACTTTCCTTGGCTTCACTGGCAAGTCATCAAAGAGAAGTATTAAATCATTGCGGGTTTCTTCTTTTTGCCCCCAACTTCTCCCAACTGCCCAATGCACACATGCATATTTTTACTCAAATGACATAATGGAGACTCCTAATGGAGAAAGTACTGCATCATGTTTGCTTTGTAACTAAGTTAAGATTTACCAACATGGAATGCTATCCATATATTTGCAAAAATATTTTAAAGATCCATACAGTGATATCCTTATGCAATGAATATGACTCAGTGAAGACTGTACAGAAAGTAAAAATTAGGGATAAGAAGGAAATAAATAAAAATAAATCTAAGCTTTTACTCTCATACTGACTAGTTTGGGTTTGTTGAATAGACTCCAGCTCTAACTTTTAAATAATATCAAGTAGTTGTAAAGGAAAGGAAGAAAGGTATTTTATTCTATACCTGTTCTAACCAAAGCTCTGATGCCTGTGCTCATTATTTGAAAGTTCACACCGCCAGCCCTTGTATTACTAAGCACACCCTATACAACAGAGCACCCTTACTGTAAGAAAGCAGCCATGCCCATCCTTCTGCTAACATTTTGCCATCATCTAATCAACCCACAAAAAAAAAAACACGCAGGAAGAAAGCAGACACTAGTTAAGAGACTATGAGATTCAGCTAGATACAAAATGGATTAGGATCCTAGTTCATGCTTTAGATTGTTAGATGATTACATTGTTTTAGATGATTCATGAATTAGAAAAATCTCACAAAACCAGGCAGTCTGGAGAGCAGAAGAATCTATGGATGATGGAGGGTAAAACAAAATAAAATGGGCATTTCCTATGAATTATGGGGTTTTAACCTATCTCCACAAATATGACTCATAGAAAAAGTCACTTCTCCAGAGATTCAGATACACAGAACCTTAGTTGTCTATCAACACCAAAACTCATGAAAGCTTTAGACTAAAATATTCTACACAGCATGTATTCCCACACTGTTTTCCCTTGACTTTGGACAAATTTGAGAAGTGGAAGGTAAACCATGACATATTACCCACATACACACAATTGCATGGAGTGTCCCAAGCAGAGCTGAGTAGGCAGAGATACTCTGTGAAATACTGAAATGTGGAAAAAGACTAGTGCTCAGATGGTAACAATTTTATAAAGCTTCTTTTCAGCTTCCAAATACAGTTTTCTCTGGTTAAGTGAAAATTTAAAAAGAGGATGTATATAAAATTAATGAATAGGAGAACCAAAAGAATGTTCCCTAAAACACTGATAAGCCACCTGCCAAAGAACTGTCATTGGCAGGTAAGAAGATCTGCTTGAGCAACACAGTAATTTTAGCATGGAGTATGAAGGTTTGTATCCTTTTTGAAAGAAGAAAACAGTTCATAGATTATGACCGTACAGGTCATCAGAAGTCAGGTTATTCATAATTCTGACCTTAGATGAAGTACAAGCAATTTCAATACAGAAAGTCTGGCATGTTTATTCCTCGCTGACTTGAATGGGTACAGCACAGCAGCCCAGGTTACCTGATTCACACATTTTACCCCCAAGAATTTTTCTTCTGTTCCAACAACAATACAGTAGGTTGCAGAGCTCATAATAGCAAGTTCAAATGTGGAAGTGATCAACTTCACCAAATAAAGTGAACAGTACTAACCTCAAGAAACCCACAATTTTTTGTTCATGAAATAATAAACAGAAGTGTTACTACAACTGTTGATAAAACCCTGTTAAAATATGCATGAGAGGGTGAAAAAAAGTTCTTAATGGAATGCGGCTTGGTTTTCCCCAATTGCTCCTCCTTTGCAGCATATTTTTCAAGTATTCAGATAGAACTTGAGAACTGAAAAACTTAATCACAAGCTGGAAAATGAGGGGTTTCACTTTTCATGGATTGAATAAAGAAATAATTCCTGGTTTGAGTGTTCCTCCCTCCACCACAAACACAACACATTCATCCCAATATTTGCACAAGAAAAAAATATCACAGAAAAAAAATTACTATTATTCTGAAGTTTTCATCACTTTTCAGTCAGTTAACCACTTCAGATAAGAGCCTACTTTAAGAAGGAATTGCAGATCATAGTCACAAATAACTACATAAACTATTGATGCATACAATCATACCAAAACCCCTGAAGTAAAAGATTAAAACCAACACAAATTAGAGAATGCAGAAAACGCTCTGCATAAATTAATCAAAATTTATACAACAGAAGACACTAGGAAAAGTCCATATTGTAAGATGTAAGTCTCGTAAATGTTTGGGTGTGTTAGGAAAAGTTACACTATTGTTATATTTCTATTACTTCTATTGGGTGAAAATAGAAATAGCTACGTGGCAGATTACAAAAAGTTGTTCCAAATGAGGATATCCTTGACAAAGAAGAATGTTTCTCATCAGGTAAGGCCTGACACCAAGCAAAACTGCTACCCAGAATAAGAAAGAAGTATAAAACCATGTCTGCTTACATAAATATTGGCAAAGGCTTAAAAAAAAAAAAAAAAAAAAAAAAAGACAGAGCTAGAACTGCTTACAGAGTGATTTGAGCCACTCAGCTGAGCACATTCAAGCTCAATGAAATTTCATACAATCAAGTGCAAGGTCACACAGCCAGGAACAGAACTAGCATCCAGAACAAATCTGTAGCATAGGAACCACAATGAGTAAGGATCTAAAGGGCACAGCAAACAACCAAGTCTGCAGAAGTTTCCAGCACTATGCTATCCAAGAAGGTGAATGTGTTCCCTTGTCTATAAAGGGGATTCCCTCCCTGCTATTTTATTTCTGCATGCAGCAGCAATGTTCTTAATGCTAAGTTATTACATTCACTGTAGCTAGCAATATTGTCATGTGTTGAAAATTTGCTGAATGTTGAGTCACAAAAAAATAAAAACTTATTCTGTGCATCTTAGCAAAAGAAAACAAAGGTTACAGGATACAGCCCATAAAAACCTTAATGGAGATAAAATAACAGACACAAATCACTCTTTTAATGGAGCAGGAACCAGCCAACATGAGCGGCAAGATGCTGTCATCAACAGCATCTTTAAATAGTGCCATATTAACTTTCTTGCAGTTTTCTGAATGCTCACCTGCGTTCCAAGAGGTTACATCTGTCAACAGAGGTGACAGTGGAAGCTCTTCAGCCAATTGGTTTCAACGTTATTCAGTCCTGCAGGTCTAAAGGTCTTCACTGGGAATAACATCCCTTCCATTTACTGTTGGAATAGAACGTATTTCACCATTGTTTCATGTAAGTATCAGCTGTTTTTCCAATTACACTGAACGTAATTTATTAAATATTTTCTCTCTTTTGAAAATTATTTGGGTTTCTACCTCCTTAATGAAACCACCATCAAAGATTATTGTTTGGGGTGTTTTGGTGGGTTGGTTTTTTGGGGGGGGAAGGGGAGGAGCATTGGGAGGTTGTTTTTTAACACACTTTAAAAATCATTTCAATTGTTCTTAGCATGAGTAAAGACAGATGTTTCATTGATATGTAAAACTTCCCCTAATATTGTCCTAGGCTTCTCAAAAATGTCTGAATCTGATTTCTAATTTATGCTAATTGGCATAAAAATCAGACGTTTGATGATTAACCAGTAAGCGCTTTATTCCATGCCTCTTCTTGAGGAAGATGCTATTTTCCAACACAGGACATGCTGACTGCTAGCTACTTCATCAAAGCCACGGAGAATGTGAGAAGCCACTGGAATCCAGAGTGGCATTTAAGTGGGAAAGTAAAGCTTAGACAAGTAAAAGCCTCTTCAATTCAGAATCTGGTATAGCATCAAGAGCATCACAAAACCAATACTGACTAAAGTAACATTACAGTAACCTTTAGAAGCTGGGACTTGTTTGAATGGAAACAATCTTTTTACATTTTCATCCCCAAAGGTAGTGCAGATTTCACATATGTTCTCTTAAATGAGAAAGTGAGAACAGATCTGAAGTCCTCTAATTGTCCATGTCCTGAAGCACTGACTTTTTTTTATTTCAGTTTGTCTGACTTTGTTAGACACTGAGCGGTTGATGACAACTCCTCATCATGATTAATATCAGGATTTGAGGTTTGGTCTTTTTCCACATTGCTACAAAGCCAAATACTCTTTTGCAACAGCAGAGTTCAAGTTCCCATCACTCAGACCACTAAAAGGTTTTTTTGTGGGAAAACCAGGTTCAAGTCCTTTCTGAGTCTTATTCAGAACAAGGTCTGGAAGGCATTTTTAACAGCACCATTCTTCAACGGAACCACTATCTCTGGTCTGACACATATTTCATTTCATAGATTGAGAATTGACCACTGCAATGATATAATTACCTTTGGAACACAGTCCATAATGGTTTTCAGATTCCAGTCTTGTTTCAATTAATACACATTTTAGAAAATACCAACCTTAAAAATTGAGACAGGAATGCTGCAGAATTTACTGCAATGCTTGGTAAATCCCTCACAGTGTAAAGCCTCCTTTCCCCCGGCCTGAATCTGGCTTGTCCAGCCACTAGAGTTCATCATTTTTAGCCAGACTAAAGATCCCATTATCAAGGTTTTATTCCCTGCATTTGTACTGGTAGACCCTGATCAAGTCATCCCCTTAACCTCATTTAAGAGGAAAAGCAAAGATGAAGCTTGTTGGATCTTTCACTACACAATGCATTTTCTACTCTTTTAATTAGTACCATGGCTTTCTCTGAACCTTCCCTAATTTAGCCATGTTAATTAATGAACCACAGATTTCAAACTGGACTCAGTATTCAAGTAACAAATGCACTCCTGTCAAATTAAGAAAGATATGCCTGCTGAACATATCTCTATTTATTCCTCCAAAGTTCATAAAAGTTACTTAAGACACAGAATTGGACTGGAAACTCATAGCAGTCTGGTGATGAATAAATTCCCCCAGTCAAATGCAGTAGTTGGTACTTCCTGTTACCTGAAGTTATTAAGGCTGCTGCTCACACAGGATAAATTGCAACTCAGGCTGTTACAATCACTTCACAGAAAAGCATTTTTTGCAATAAATATGCACAGTATTTTAATTTTCCTGTACCATTCATTGCATTGAAACACATTCAGCTTTGTGCCAACCCTGGTTGGGTAAGTGGCAGCAAACAGAATCACTGCTGAATGCTCTTCCTTAACAGTGCTTCAATCTTTCAATCCTCATCAAACCATCAGTAGCTATTACATGGTTTTAGGACACTGATAAGAAGCTAAGTGCCATAGGACTGGGAAAGGATGCCATGAGGAGTCCAAGAATGCATCCTTTCAGTGACGAGTCTCATTTTACACTGACATTTTCACACCTAAGAATTAACTACTCTTTAGTACATGTAAAATAAGTGAAGTGTTGCTGGTTGATTACACAAGACTTTCATTTCTGAATCAAAATATGGGCTACTAACTCTAATCTTCACAGAAATCAGAGGATATTACATTAATACTTTTATCTTTATCAACCACTTTTTCTAATTTCATCAAAAATACATCATGCTAGCTTGACATGGTCTGTCTTTCCTATAACTCATGTTGATTGGCACTAATTATACAACACTTCTTTAATTCATTATTAATTAGGTCCCTTATTATTTTGCCCAGAAGTAATGTCAAACTGACAGACATGTAATTATCCAGGTCATGCCTTTTACCCTCTTTGAATGTTGGCACGTTAGCCATTTTTGTGCTCTCTCTCCAGTATTTCAAAGCTTATAAAAAAAAAAAAATCAGCATTAATGATCCAGGAACCTCATTGGACAGTCCTGTTGAAACTCATTATCTGGGCATGCCAATTTAAAAATGACTAAATTTAGCCGTGACTAAAGAGCAACCCCTTGAGTGCCTATTACTGGATATTATTTCATTGACTTCCTATTATACAATTAACATCTTTTCATTTTCCAATCTTATTACATCATCTAACAATTTCATCACATCACTTTCATATTAGACCAACACAACTGCTTGATTCTAAAGTAATTCAGTGCTTCATATCAGCCTTAGTTATGCTTACCTATCAATCTTACTTCCCTTGTTTTCATTTCCTCCAACCATTTACAATGCACGTATTACTTAACTTTATAGCTCTACTAGCTGACCACTGAGCATGGGGATAAGGTTTTAACCTGTGTGGCCTCCTTTAGTACTGGCTCTAAGCCAACAAGTATTGCCTCTCAAAACAATGTATACCACTAACACTGAACACCCTGAACAGTGGCAACAATGTGGATATTACAAAAGCAAACGTTTCTACTGCTATTACAGCATGCTGTATTTTGTCTGATACTTGTAAGAGCATGAAATGGCAAGTATTAATGGTAGGTCAGAGAGTAAAAAGTTTAGGGATACTATTTGCTGATTTGGAGAAGCCTGTTACAAGAGCAACTTCCAGACCACAATGAGATGCCATACGACTGAAAAGTTTAGAAAAAGCGCCTTTGCATATTATGACATAGTCATGGTAATGATTTGTGCTCTTGTAAACAAAACTTACCTCGTAAATTCATTTTAGTTAAGTTTTAGTTAGAGGACAGGGAGCTACCAAGTAATGTGGAGAAAAGCATGGATGGTCCTTATTTATTTTGGAAGTTTAAATACATAGTGATTTTCACCAATCTTAATATATGCAGAAGGGGAAAAAAGTCTATCTGGTTTTACGAGGTAAAGGCAAAATAAAGTTGTTACCATTATCATGTATTAATACTTCACATTTCCATAGTGACAGAGTATAAACTATGGTTTGTACTCTGGTTATCTGAGTAAGAGACCACAGTTCCAGCCTGGAACTGGAATTATCTATGAGGAACAGTGACTGACAGAATTTAAGTCTGAAAGTTTTATTCCATACTGCTTTCAAGTCTCAATTTGTGGCCTGAGAACTGTAAAGCTGCTTTGGTACTTACCTAGTTTAGTCTATCCTTACTTTGATACTGATGTGTTTTAGTCTATCCTCACAGATCCATTTCCACATGCATCTGCTTGTGGCAATCACAGTAAAGATTCTTGCTTTTCCCCACTTCTTTTTCCTGCAAGTCAAGGCTGGCCTTTCCACAGATATGTGGATGGTGTAGTTCAAAGTGCAAGACTTCGCATGAACAGCCATTCCCAAGTAGATACATGAACTTAGCACACAGGAAACAATAAGAAGCAAAGTCTGAAGTTTTCCTATGAAGATCACCAGAGCGAAGTAGAGGCCTTCATTTCACTGGTGTCAACAGCTTCACATACCACAAGTACTTTAGGGAGAACATCCAAGAACAGCATTCCATAGTTCAGACCAGTGGGATGGGATTTGCCTGGGTCCTCAGCAGATGCTGTGCCAATTTAAACATTGTTAATTTATTATGAGCAGCAGTGATCCAAGCAGATATATTATTCATTAGAACATCAAAGGTCCAAGGAAGAGGACCACATACAATTATTTGTTTCAGGTCTCTTTGCAGAGATGATTGCACCATGAGAGTGCCAGGCAAGACAGACTACGAACTGGTAGTGAGCCAGACTAAAATGCAACCAGATTTATGTCTCAAGACAGACACCGCTAGTTCAAGCATGAGACTTATCAGAAGACCATTCATAATGTTACATTTATGCTCAGTTGACAGATAATTTGCATAAGGTCAGACTGCAAATTACTGGGTTTCATAGAAACATCTTTTGCCATCTTTGTATATGCTCAGATACTATCCAAAACACAACATATGTTAACTTGGCCACTGCACTAACATTACAAAACTACAATCATCATAACAGACCCTGGGACTTACAGAAAAGTCACTCCTCAGTAACCTACACTGCACAACAATGCATTACAATGCTTAACTCTAATTAGTACTTCCTAAATCTAGGTCATTACAAAGAATAAACTGAAGGCCAGATGAGCACTGAAACCAGCAGCAATGGAAAGGAGAAAAAGAGAGGGGAAAAGGAAGAGACAGAAATGGAGGTAAAGCTTTTATAGGTGAATTAAAAAAGAGGAGGGGCGTCCATGCAATAACTCACATGCAATACAGCCTCTAAACACATGACTTCCACAGACAGAATCATTCAGACCTTACTTTAAGCTTTAAGCTTCAAGCCTGAGTTGGTTCACCTTCATCTATAAATTGACACAACCAAGTTAAGCAGCTTTAGGCCCACATGATTTGGTACAACTTGATACAACCACATCAATCTAACTACATATATATAAACACCAGGTTTAGGATCCTACCCTGTTAAACTTTAGACAAGCAGCAATTACTCCCCAGGACCACATTCCATCACCAACATTTAAAAAAAAAAAAGACATTTACTGACAACATATTAAAATGCTCTCTGGAGCAAAGACTAAACCAAACTCAGACCCTTCTCCTCCAGAGGCCCTATTTGAAAGTCAAGCTCACATGATGGAATGCTACCTAGGTGAAATCAAGCAAGTAGATATATATGTCCCACAACCTGCCTCACACAGCCTAGGTGATGTTAGACAGTGTCAGATTACCTGTATTAAAGGAGCAGAAGCTGCCACCTGTAACAGAGCAATGCCTTCTTTAGGCAATGCCTGAGTCTGGTAAGACCTAGTTCCTACTGAGGTTTCAAGCGTGTGAATCCCAAGCAGAATCAGATACACTCTGACTCCCTAAAATGAAGGGCAAATGCTTATGTCCTCACCTTTCACATGTGCCAGTGTAGGTAGTTCTCCAGATCACACTGATTAGGATTCTAGGCAGTGGTGGCTTCTTTAAAACAAGTAGCAAGTGCAGCCACTTAATTCAGGGCTGACAATCTCGCTTCCAGGAGTGAGTGCTGTAATGCTGAGTATCGTAGTATCTTTGTGCTTCCATTTGTGAATCTAGCTATAGATACTAGGCCATGAACCAATTAAGAGTGTCACACAATGACAAAAGACAAACACCTAGGATAATTAATCACCCAGTAAACAGTTACAATTAATTCAGTGTTGAAAAGAATACATATCTATCCAGTACAAACCAAATCCATGCTCCAGCCAAACACCACTTTCAAGCCTGCAAGAAGTCTGCCAAACATGAAAACTAAATTAAGTACAAAGCAGATATTGTAATACTGTAATATTCAGCTTTCAAATACTTGACAAGCTGGGATTTAAAAATATACAGATTGGACCTTCCATACTTAAGATAAACACAAATGCTTGGCTTTCTAAATATATTGTTTATTTATAGTTAAACATTAACATCTGAACAGAAATCTGAAAGCACACAAGGATAATCTTTCAGTGATGTTTCTGTTTAAACTGAAGTCCACAGTAGCCACATGTTCCGGTCTTTGTATCTTTGTCCTGCAAAAATATAAAAATAAAACCGCTGCTAGTTCCACTTTATAAAACTTTTAGAAATTACAATTTTTGTCTTATTTGTGCCATGCTAAGACTGATTAATACAGCTCAAGTACAGAGTTTAATCATATTTGAAACACTGGAAGCAAAAATGATGGTACGAGGTTCATGCTTTATTTCTGTATCCAATGCAGCTCCTCTTATGCTAGACTTTCAACTATCAGGCCTAATTTCAACAATAAAATTTTAAAGTCAGGCCAAATGATATTTCTTTAGCAATACAAGATGCTCTTATAAAACTGGACATCTTAAGCCAGTTTGGTCATGTCTGTTCTGAAAAGATCGTTTCATAATTATTTTAATACAGAATAGGATTTGGCATTTCCTAGACTGGAATTTTGGTCAGTAGCAGAGTTAGGTGTAGGAAAGAGGAAATTTCAATAGGAATCCATCAGGAAAGCATTTTGGAGAAAAGAAACCATTAACTACTGTATAAAATTTTATTATTTTCTTCAAAAGATACATGTGTTTTCACTTTTGAAGTGTGACTGTCTGCGAGCTTGTTGCAGTCCTTCCTAGCACAAAAGAACACAGCACAGCTAAATACTCAAGGATCTTCTTATATTTAGCAACATAACTACTTCCAGTCATGAAACAAAGTAAACTCATGGGTCCCTTTAATATAGGATTAGAAGTGAAAAATCCAAACTACCCTCCATTCCCAAAAGTCTGGATTTCTGTTGTTAGGACTAGGGGAAAGAAGCTGATCTAATACCATTCTCTTTGTTTGCAGACTTTAGCTTTCAAGAACTAAATCACAGACAAACTGTAAATTGATTGTGAACACAAAAAAAAAAAAAAAATCTCAAAATTCACAAAAAAAGAAAGAATTCTTCAAGAGTGTGGCACAGGTCAAACAAATCAATATAAATGCAACTGATCAGTGGTGTGCTGCAGAAGTTAAAGCTGAAGAACACAAGCTTCTTTCCTAAGTGCTACAAATCAGAACCTCCAAACATCTGACTTTGAATAATGTAAAATGAATCATTACAAAGTTCTTACTTTGTTCAAAACAGAAATGCTTATGGTTATAGTTAGGAGTCACAATAACACTGACACTAAATGACACCAGCTGTTCCTCACCATTCTTTCAGGCATTAAGAAATGTCAAAGCTTAGGTGAGCAAGCAAAGATTTTAAGAGATCTTCAATCAGGGTCTACCTGAGAACATGCCTAAGCAACATGTCATTGTTTGTTTGACAAAGGTCATAGGACAGTAGCCTCAGTATTTTTTACTCTCTAGAACAAGAATACACTAGAAACTATCACTACTGTCAACAGGAGGATAAGACAACATTTATTCTTCATTGATTTGCTGACCATGATTGAAACATTCAGTCCTCACAACTACCAAGATTCCCAAAGACTAGAAGAGAGGTTTGGTTGGCTGGTTTTTCTCTTTTTTTTCCCTTGAACATGCAATATTCAAAATAAACTGCATATTCCTAAGAATACTGCAAATGTATTGTCAATCTACATGTTGGCATTTAAATAATTAGAGTAAGCATCTCAAAACACAGCAAGGATGTTAATTTTTGTTCTCAGGGCAGTGCTTGTTCTTATTACTCCACTTAATTTCTTTTTTAAAAAGTATTGTCCTACTAATCAAATCAAAAAGAAATTTCTGTTACTTCAAATGGAAGCCCTGTAATTCTTCCAATTTATATTAGGCACCAAATAAAGTGAGCACCTCAGGTGGTTACTCCTTTTATTTTGTTAAACTAACATTCCAAAAATTAGATAATCTTACAAATAGGAATTTACAGGCAAAACATGCTATATGCAGAAAAATGATATTACCAAGTTTATGTATACTTTAGGATGTCCCAAAGCTCCACCACCACCATCGCATGATATCACTCTGCTTTCAACTTCACTCACAGGCTGCTCTGCTATCAAATCAATAGCAAAATTCTTGTTCACCTGTAAGAAAAAGAGGGAAACTTTCAGATACCTTCCCCACTCAGACAGAAAGCAACTGCTCTTTGCTGTCTCCCTGAGCAGTTCCACTACTGCCGTTTTGAGAAGTTCCTGCCTAGGTTTCCCCCCACCTCCTCCATCAACTCTTAGGCTGAGCTCTAAGCCAGATCAATGAACTAAACTCTGCAAGTCATCCCCTTCCCCTGATATACAAGCCACGTGAGTGCTTGGGTTTCAGCAGATTCAGCAGAGAAGTGAGCAGAAACAAGCAGACAAGAACAGAAGATATTTAACCAACACCGTATGCTGCTTTAGTGATTACATGATAGAATTGCAAAAGAATCCCTGCTGAAAAATAATAGTGAGGCAATTAAAGTCTGGCATGTGATAAAACAATTGCTGGTAATTTAGAGCCTCGAGCCATGTACCTTATTCTATCACTGCATGAGAATCTCATGAAAACATGAACGGGATGCATAACAACAGTCAGAAAAATGAATTGTTCAGCATTAGAAAAAATAAAAACCTCTAAATGTCACCACTTCACTCTGAAAATCCATCATACACACTTCCTGAGTATGCACATCACTGAAAAGCAGGGCTTCTTCCTAGAGCAGCCGCGTGGCCTGGCAAACATATGGAAACATGTCTGGACAGGCTGGTGACACTGCACCTTGTGCCTCAGCAGGACCTGCAGCACTCCAGCACGCTCTGAGTCTGCACCGAGCAGACAATGACCACTACGACTCAGGGAAAGTACTCCAGGAGGGGCCAGCTTTTTCAAAGGTGATGTTATACGTGCATCAGTATCAAATAATAAGTACCCCCAAAGCAGGCACTCTCTACTGCTCTGTGTATAAGGTTCATAAACATGCCGGTATTTGATTGAAGATGAGATTCTTAGGAAAAAGACAGTTATGCATCATTACACGAAACCCTAGGAAGTACAATAGAATTCTTAGATAATTACTTAACAACTTAGTATCTTTCATGAAGCCTTCAATTAAGTCTCCCCAAAATCTACATTTTTGATACAGTAGTGGAAAAGTCAGTTTTGCAACTAGCAATTTGTCTTTACCAAAAGAAGGCAATAGCTAAAAAAAGGTTAAAAAATAAGTTTTGGTATTGAAGGAAATTGGCAACATCAAGAACCTGACTGTCTGGGACCTGTGTGTGCAAGTCATATCATTTTTGCCAAACTGCAAGGACTTTTACTGCTGCTTTTAGTAACGCTCAAAATTGTGCAACCTTCATTTTGTGCGAAAGGAAGAGGGAGATAGAGCCATGAAACACCTTTGCTTCGAGGTTAGAAGCAAGAACTCAGCTCTTCCCAACACTTCTTAAACACAAAAGCCACTTGGGGGGAGAGAGGGAAACAAGAACCTCTCATCCACTGGATAACTAAGGTTTGTTTGTGGTTCAGCCTACTAAGCAAGAGACAGACAGTCTAGGAATCCACAGGGAAAACACACTAAAAAAACCCCAAACCATTGTTTCAGTTACAACATGTCCTTTCAACTAAAGCACAGCAGTACTTAGCAGGAAGGGGCTGATCCCCTCAGCATATCCAGATGTGCCTCGCCCAACGCACAATTCAATGGGCAATTTTCTTCCTGCCCACAGTGCCAGTTTGATAATTCCATTTCTTCTTCTTTCCACCTATTCACCTGTGTCAATACACGGTCTGTGAGACCAAAGAGGTAAAACCAAAATTGGATTTGATTCAGGTCCAAAGATCTAGTGGGAAGGAGAGAATATTTAAACCAGACCAGCACTGAGGTCAGTTCTCCTCACATCTTCAGCTGCTGCCCAATAGAAAGGGCAGAGCCGAAGTGGGAACGGCAGTGTTGAATGAGGTCCTGTGCTACCCTAGGAATTATAGAGAACAGGAAGACCTCAGGGATTATAGGACAGGATGACCTGGTCAGACTGCAGCAGATACAGTTTAGCAGTTGCCACACTCAGTTTTCTCACAGCTACTTGCTTTAGACCCTTGTCAGAGAGCACTAATCCCCAGTTCTCCACATCCAGCACAGAGAACAATGATTTTAGGTAAAACACATGGATTTCATTAACAACTAGGCTGTCAGAACTGAAGGGACAAAAAGCACATACTCTAGGCCGTGCTCCTGGGCCTGGCCACCTGAGGGACCCAGGCATGGGCTCAGACAGCCTCACTGGAGCCCAGAGGCTGCAGCCCCAGACAGAAAAGCTGCCGTGGCTGGACTGGGCCGATCACACGCCGGACTCAACCACCTGAACCGTACTGAAGGCAAAGAGAAGAAGCAACCGAGAAGGAACAGTCACCATGCGAGCTTCTGCTTCAGGAACAAGACAACATTCAGACTACAGACACAGCTGTCAACCCTAATATTAGCAGCTGAACACACTGTGGGATAATGGCAAAGCCCCTAGAGAGAAATCCCAGTAACAGACACAGATCATTTTATGTATTTAACATGTAAATTTTGTCCCAGTTTCACAATTAAAACTTAGCAATAAACCTTAGTCAGCAAACTTAAAGCTTGACTTTTGCTGGAGAAGGAAGAACTGGGCTGAAGTGAAAACCTTGTGTGTTCCACACCAGAGTCTGAAATCACCTGATGGCAAAGGCACGTTAGAGGAACCACTGTCCTGTGGAGAATTAGGCTTAAGGAGCATTTCCTACAAAGTTACAGAAGTAGCACATAAAGAGGCACTACAATTGAGAGAGACCTACTTTGCCAACTATCCTCCCAGAAGTAAGCTAATTCAGCATTTTAAGTGACATTTTCATTTAATTATTTCACATGTAGAATCCCCATTTTTGCCACACAGCATGAGTTAAATTGTATCCATGGTATCATGAGGTAATCTCAATATGAAAACTCAGATATCAGTATAATTAGTTCAGGCTAATTTAGGAAGAGAATAATTATATGCAACTACATTAAAAATCTACCACACCTTATATTTAATGCCTCCAGTATACACAGACAGAGCATTAACACTAAGACATTAATCAAAGGCTCAGCCATTGAGGAATACAATTTAGCTGAAATAACTCTGTTTCTGTCACAGAGGCCAGCAGATCCCGCATGGAGCTGTGCTGCTTGATCATTAAAGAAAACTCAGTGCTGAAGTACTTATCAATAGAGAGGGTATGTGAAATAGCAAGCAGCAGTAACAAGCCCACAAGATACTGTCACAGGAGTGCATTTGGATGATGCTGGTATTACTAGATTTTGCCCTTGAGGCTTCATTATTTCCAAACACTCCACACTTTACTTTTATTTGTTACACCACTTCTTCGGCAAATGCTTCTCAGGCTCTCCAGATGAAGTGGCCTCACGAAAAAGTCAGTCTGGGTAAAAATCAGAGTTTTTACTACATAGAAGCAAATTCAGCTTCACAACACACATGTAAACAGAGATATTAACAGATGCACAATTCAGCAGAGTATTTAATGATGTAATTTTTCTGAATATAAGTACACTAAAAACATAATGGTTTCTTAAAACAGATGCTTAAAACAAGAACTATTCCAAGTTTAAGATGCTCAAATGTCTACAACTCCAACAACCTAAATGCAAGCACTTAAGAGGTGAAGAGCAAGTCTTGAGTTTTCCAAGTTTGTCAGAAGTAAGGAGGTAGACAGAAGCTACTATAAGCTGTCCTAGAAAAGAATTTTCACTGTAGTAAAAAAACCCCTGTTGAAACCCAAAAATCTAAACCAGTTTTGTTTTGGTAGGGGTTTTTATGGTTTTGGTTGGGGGTTTGGGGTTTAGTTGGTTACTTGGTTTTTAGGGGCTTTTTGGGTTCTTTGGTTTGGGGGTTTTTTTTAAATGACAATGAGGCTGAGGACACTTCTATTAGGTACAAAGAAAAAACTCCATACCCTCTCTCCCATGAGAAAAAGTAGAATGAATTACCTCCTTTTGTCGTCCAACAAATCTAATTCTTCTATAATCCTTCTCATCGTATACCTAGAGAGTAAAATAAACTTGATCTTATTTAAATAGCAACAACTATAAACACAGAACACAGAGGCTTAGAGAATAGTTTGAACCATTTCCTTAGTTTCAAGTATTATCACATTACGAGTATGCATGATACAGAAAAAGTAGCTTCTATTTCTCTCACACAAGAAAATAAATTCCACATTGGAAAGCAGAACAGAAAAGGATACTGGTGGTGTAGGGGTGGCACAAATGACAGTAAACAGAAACCTTAGCTCTGATCACCGAGGTGAACGAAGATGTTTTACATATAATGCTGTTCCTTGATCTCACTTAGAAGATAAACTAAACTGGGAAATTCAAGTTTTGTATCTGTTTCGGTTCAGCTAAGTGACTACTGTGCGAGCTTTCCCACGTTAGCTCCCCCACTCACGCCTCTCCCACACCTCCACAGGGCACCACAGGAGCCTCCCTCGCTCGCACGCTCAGCTCTTCCATTAGCAAAGGGACAACCTGGAGTTACAAGGTACTGAAACAAGGGTGCCTCCACCTGCCAACTCCTCGGCTGGGTCGCAGCCGGATTCAGACCGGAATGCTCGGTAATGGTCGATGACCCTGCACCTGAAGAAGAGGTTTTCTGGTTTTTTTCCAAAACCGCGCGTACCTCTTGCGTACACATCACCCAAGAGCATTAGTTTCCACTGAGCGTACTGAATGCAGAATCACAGAATCAATTAGGTTGGAAAAAAACTCTGTGAGATTATCAAATCCAACCAACGACCGATCACCACCATGACAACTAGACCACGGCACTGAGTGCCACATCCAGTCATTTCCTGAACACCTCCAGAGACGGCGAACCCACCACCTGCCTGGGCAGCCCGTTCCAATGCCTAACCACTTTTCCTGTGAAAAAATTCCTCCTAATGTCCAGCCTGCTCGCGGCCTCAGCAGGATTTCCCCGCAGGTGCCGGCGCGACGCGCCCGCAGCCCTCCCCGGGCGGCGCAGTGGCGGCAGTACCGGGCCCCGCGCGCTCACCTGCCCCGTGTGCGTCACCAGCTCGCCGGTGGCGGAGGCCCGCACACCGTAGGGCCGGCCGGCGGCAGCGGCAGGG
>WBMZ01016440.1:0-14444 GCA_013400975.1 Atrichornis clamosus | reverse complement strand
GGCGAGGCCGCACCCACCCACCCTACGTGCGGCTCGGCAGCCGCGGCCCCCTCCCCGCCCGCCCCGCTGCCCCGGCCGCCTACGTGTGGCCGTGCATGCGGGGAGCGGGCGGCACGGCACGGCAGGACACGGCAGCCGGGGGGGCGGCCACGGGTCAGCCCTGCCTGCCGCGCTCGCCCAGGCGGAAACGGGGCTTCCCGCAGCCGTCGGGTCTCGCTCCCCGGTGGGGTTTTGAGAGGGGACTGCCGTCGAGTCACCCCCCTCCCCGACAGCCGAGGGGGGCAGCGGGGACCAGCGCAGGGGGCCGGCAGTGGCCCTTCACCGGAGCGTGGCGGCGCGTCACGTCCCCACGGCCGCGCAGCGCGGG
The DNA here is from genome assembly GCA_013400975.1 of Atrichornis clamosus. Taxonomy (NCBI): domain Eukaryota; kingdom Metazoa; phylum Chordata; class Aves; order Passeriformes; family Menuridae; genus Atrichornis; species Atrichornis clamosus. Next base: position 14,077 of record WBMZ01016440.1, on the reverse strand, counting down.
CGATCCGCGGAGCCGCCGGGTCCCTTCCCGCAGGGGAACCCGCTGTTCCCGGGCACGTCGGGTGCCCGCCGAGCTCGCTGCCGGGGGCTCCTGCGGGGACTGGGGCGGGGAGCGCTGAAGCCCGCGCCCCAAGAACATCACCGGGATCTCTGGGGCTATGGACAGCCGACCGAGCGGACCCGCCGCCGCTCATCCCGCCCGAACACCCTCCTCCCCGGCCGCACTCCCTCCTCCCCGTGGGCTGCGCCCCGGGACCGGCCAGGGATGCTCTGCTCGGAAGGGCTCTGTGCTTATGGACCGGGCTCGCCCTCCACGACGGGGGCGAGCGTGACAGCGCCCAGGGCGGGCGGAGCGAGCGGCCACCACCGACGGGAACTCGCCGCACACAGCGGCGTCGGGGCCGGACCGCGGCCGGAGCGCAGCCAGTCCGGGCAGCCCCGCTCCCTCCCGGGCCACTCCAGCGGCTCCTCCCGGCCCCTCCCGGCTGGGGCGGCGCGCAGGCGCGGGGGAGCCGCGCAGGCGCCGCGGGGATGTTGTGGGGCGGGAGCGCATGTGCGGAGCGGCGGCGGGAGGAGAGCGGGGCCGGAGCTTCAGGAGGGCCCTGGAGGCGGCGGGATGAGCGCCGTGCCGGGGTTCAAGGAGGACTGCGAGGAGCTGCTGGGCGCCTTCCAGCAGGCCGACACCGTCCGCTTCGAGCGCTTCGCCGAGCTGTGGCGGGAGCGCCGCTTCCACACCGTCTTCTAGTGAGTGAGTGAGGCGCGGAGGGCGGGCGAGCTCCCGGCCGCCCCTCAGCCCTCGCCTCGCCTTCCCCTCGCCTTCCCCTCGCAAGGCCCGCAGCCCCCGCTGCTGAGCTTCCCCCGCGGGGGCACGGGGAGCCTGAAAGCGGGGTGCGGGTGAACCGTGTGCCCCCTCGGGCCTGACTCTGGGAGAGGTTTGTCCGGCTAGGGTGCAGGTAAATGGCAGTGAAGCATCGGTCCCTGTGTAATACTGGGAAAGAATTTTTAATCCGGTTTGTTTTATGCGTTAGTAATGTGTGTGATTTGACTCTGCGGGGAGCTTGATGTAATCTTTATGAGATTGTAAAATATGATCACAGGACATTGCATGTTTCACAGAATCATAGAACATGCTGAGTTGGAAGGAACTCACAAGGATCATGGTGTCAAACTCCTGGCTCTGCACAGGACACCCCAAGAGTCGCACCCTGTGCCTGAGAGTGTTGTCCAAACGCTCCTTGAGTTCTCTCAGGCTAGGTGCTGTGACTGCTGCCCTGGGGAGCCTGTTCCAGTGCCCAGCCAGCTTCTAGGTGAAGAACCTTTTGCAAATATCCAACCTAAACCTCCCCTGGCACAACTTCAGGCCATTACCTTGAGTCCTGTCACTGATCATCACAGAGAAGAGATCAGTGTCTACCCCTCCTCTTCCCCTCACCAGTAAGCTGTGATGAGGTTCATTTCTGTGAGAGCTTAAGGTCTGGCTATCTTTGGAGACTTCCCAAAACTTGGGCCCTATAACCATATGCCGATGTTGTGACTCTTGAGGTTGTCCTGTGCAGGGCCAGGAATTGGCCTCAGTGATCCTTGTGGGTCCCTTCTAGCTGAGGACATGCAATGATTCTATGCTTTTTAAACATCTAAAGCTTGTTTACTGCATTATGGATTTTCTAAAGCCTGTAGTTTTATACTTACTTGCTTTAATAGGCTGCTTTTTTTTTGTTTGCTTCAGTGGTAGAATAAGAGCTTTGGAGAGGAATAAGCTCACAAAGAAGACTCTAGAACTGGCCCAGCAGTACTTCTTGCCCCCCTATGCCTTCCAGATTCGAGTTGGAGCTCTGTACCTTCTGTATGGGCTCTATAATGCCCAGCTTTGTCAGCCAAAACAAAAGGTAAATGTTCCTGGGGTTTTACTCTCAGGAGATACTAGACATAAGATAGGTGGTATACCACTGTCTACTTTGTCATAATAAATGCTTAGGGCATTTGCTCTCACCTTCTTAAAATAAAAATACTTAAAACCAGATTGGAAACTATTGGAAAAGGAGGGACAGAGAATGTGCTCATCAGCTGTAGGATGAACCCCATTACAGCCTGAGTTATTTAGAATTCCAACAGAATGAAGACTGACTGAATTACTTCTAGTTCCTCTTAATTCATAAGTAGGTCGAGAGGGTGCCTGCCTGAATGACATGCCACCCTGCTGCTTTTGGAATATGAGAGCAGTATCTAAAGTAGTTGGGAACTTGGTGCAAGGAGAAGTGGTTTGCTTGGGAACTGTGTGATACATGTTGTGTGCACATGCAAAATTGAGTCCAAATTCTTTAAATAACAAACTGAATTTGGAATAGTCTACAGTGATGCCATGATGTCTCATATTTTGACTTCAGAGAAATCAATACCTTTTATGAATTTAGGCAATTTTAAGGTCACTGCTGTATAGCAACTGTAAGAGAGTATTTGAGTTATCAAGGAAGTTAAGTAGAGAGAAAGTGAAGGGGGCAGAGTAGATGTGACAGGAGAGAAAGGAAGAAATAAGGGAGAGATACATTTATGAGCATTTCAGTGGCAGCACATCCTGGTAAGAGTATTGTTTCCTAATCATTAGTGAATGGGAGTCTCCTTGGTGCAGACTGTTTTTCACACACTTCAGAATGTGAAGAATTAATGTTTTCAAATGTCAGAAAGGTCTTGTGTTCCGTGTCACTGTCAAAGAAAGCTGCAGAGAGAAGATTTAACACGACAGTATAGCAAGCTTATCTGCACAAAATGTTGATAGTAAAACGAATGTTACAGTAAGATCCTTCCTGCAGTTCTGTGATCGTGTCACATGCCATCCCCTGGACATCCAGGTATTGTCTGTAATAGAATATGGTCACAGTAATCAGATGAATTAATTTTTATTTGTTGAAATACTGGTATAACAGTGTGTAACTGTTTTGCTGCAGATCAGAATTGCACTCAAAGATTGGCCTGAAATCCAGAAGTTTCAGCAAGATCTGATAGATTCCCAGCATTATGATGCAGCCTATATCTTCAGGGCACTGCGACTTGCCAGAGCATTCCATTTCACAGCAATGCCAAAGCTAGTGAGTTATTACATTAATGACTTACCTTTTAAAATGAAATACCCTCATCTTTCAATGGCTAACAGATCAACAGCACTTGTGGTTAGTTCAGCCTTGAGGCTGTGTTGAAATATAATATATGTGGCTTTACATAGGTAGTTGATGTAGAGCTTAGAGGATGTTTGAATGCATCTCACCTGAAAATATTTTTTTCAGTATCTGATGTTCCTAATGGATTTGAGATGTCTTGCCTGTTGTGGAAATGAGCCTGGGTGGTGGATTAAATTCTTGAGTAGGAAATAATTTGTGAGGAGTGCTGACTCTGAGCATGGGACAGCAAAGCTGTTTGTTGGTGAGATGGTTTTATCCCTTTCAGCACCTCCCATCTCCTGACTGATGGACATGCAGTAAGAATCCTCAAGAGGAAGTGCCATTTTAAGTTTTCTTTTAGGTTACAAACACGGTCTCTTGTTTTAGCTGACCTACAGAACTAAGAAGAAGATTGAGGAAAATTATTTCAAAGAAGAATTTAAGGACCCGAGTAACAGAGTAAACAGCCTCATTACTAATGATGTATTGGAGGTACAGTAACTTTTAAACTACAGATTAATCAATGGGGTTTGTTTTGTTTTCATTCTTCTGTTGTCCAAGAGCTAGAACTTCTCTAATCAGCACAGTCTTGTCCTTTATAAGTCTCTTGTGGAATGCAGACTAGGTTAATAGCCTGTAATTTTACCCGACATTCAGAAACATGGCATTTAGTTTGGAAGAGTTGTGGTACCTTTTCCAATACTGAAATATACTCTAATGTTTTGTGATTTGCCTCAGTAAGATGTAAAAGGGTGTAAATGGTTAATTGTCACTTAGAGAAAAATGGAAAATGGGGGGAAGCATGTTTGTTTTGATATGTCTGCAGGTTGCAGCTGGTGGATTGATATTTGTTGTGATAGGAATTTACTTACCTGCAAGTTTATGGCCTGCTCTCACCTTTATTTCTACTTTCAAAACTCGGTTTTATTTATTATATGATACATTTTATAAAAAGTTGAGTAAGTCAAGCCAGGTAAGGGTTCTTACATCTCTCATTAGGGCTTCATAATAGATCTTTCTTTGCAGATTTTTTTTCATTTATTGCTGGCAAATATGTATCAGTAAGGTTGACTGCAATGGCACAAAAATCTGTGAAATAAAATGTTTCCTCCAAAGAGATGAAAATAAGCCACGGTATCAGAATGAAACCTCTGTGAGCACTGATCCTGAGTAACATTCTTAAATAATGCAAGATATTCTTTCTTCTTTTGCTCATTTGATGGGTCAGTGCTAGGTAGCAGGATTGCTTGGTTCCCTAAAACTCAACTGGTCTAACAAGAATCAGTTTCTAACAGTCCTCCTGGTCCAGAGGTCTCCTTAGAATGGTTTGTGTAACCCTGGGTTTGTACATTGAGTACTAATACTGCTTTACTGCTGGAATCTTTTTTTCCTGGAAAGACACTTCTTTTTTTTTTCCCTTTAGGAACTGATGAATATTCATGACCACTATCAGAAAATGAAGTGTGTCATTTCAGCTGACAAATCCCAGCCAGACAAGGCCCTGAGCTTGATAAAAGATGACTTTGTGGTTAATCTCAAAGACATAACCTTGGAACATCAGGAATGGCAGCAGAACAGAGTGGTAGGTAGTACCAACCACTGTGCTGTGGCAACTCAGCAGATTATCTGGTGTGAACATGTAAGAACTGCCTTTCTTGGTGTCATTACCTCTGAGCTTGTAAATCTCAAACTGAAGTAGAAGGAACTGTAACACTGAAGGAATGGAATGTGTAAAATCCGAGGAAGAGATCTGGTGAGGAGGAAAGGACTTGTGTGTGGTCCTGCCTCTGGAATACAGTAACTGCTGAGAGGTGAGCCCTGGAGGTGTGACTTAGGGGCAGTGTTGGACTGACCTCCAGAAATGCCTCTGTAACACTCTTGCATCAGAGAAAGGCCACAGTGTAAGGTCGATGAAGAAAATGGGCACGTGTAAATACTTGTTTTGTTTTTTACAGTTCTTGGATTTTAGCTGTCTTGTATATGACAGATTTAAAGAAAAACACTTTCTTTCCCCACAGAAATTATTCCGAAATGCCAAAGAAACTGATGAAACAGAAAGCAAAAAGAAGGAAAGGACTTTGCTAGAATCAGAGGTAAGAAAACTGAACTACTTTGCTGTGTTGCACAGGCCACATCTGTTCATTTTTTGACTTCACATCATAGGCTAAGCAGAGTAGGTCAAAGCTTGATAGTGTCAAAGTAAGTCCCAGGGACAGCTAGTGGGGCTGGTTGCTTGTTTTAGTTTTTAACTCCCATTGTTTTCTGTTGAGCTGTGAGCATTTACTGCTACAGTAGCTCTTAGATGCTCACAATAGAAAGTCTCTCTCAGGTAAGGAGGGAAAAGAGCTGTATTTTCTTGGCCAAGCTCCTTTATACTTCCTCCTGGAGTTTCAGCCAAATGCAATATTCATTTTTTATGCTGCAAAATTGTCTTGTATTGTACTTGTCTGTTTATTTCAACTTTGAATTTGAGTAAGATGTGAAGTTTCAAATCTGATTTTCTCCTCTTGGGCTTTGTAACAATAAAGGCAACCAAAATTATGCTCTGCCTTTTTAATGAAATTTGAATTTTTTTTTTCCTCTGAGCAACATTTTGGCTGCATTCAAATGATGTGGAACTAATTATAGAGTTACAGCTGTGCTGAGTTATTGCTCAGGTGGTTGCCTGATGTGATATCTCATTTCAGTACTGATAATAGAATAAGGAAACCTTTTCTGACTGGACTCCTGTTTCTTTGCAGGGTTCTGAAAGAGCAAATGCCCTGGCCAGAATCAAATACAGGTCATACTCTGCAGTTGTTGAGGTAGGTATAAAATTTTATAATAGGGCTGTATTTATTTTTCAAGAACTATTTTAAATAGCAGTTTAATGTAAATGTTGGGGCAGAAAGAAGTGAGTTAAAATTGCAGTTGGTTGCAGTTCAACCTTTGAATGTTCTAGTTTTCCTAACACAGTAGGGAACCCCAAAGCTCTTATTATTCTTCTTAGATTTATGGAACAGTGCAGATAAGGCCTGTGCTTGGGGGATTTTCACTTACAAGGTATCTTTTAATGGCTACACTCTGTTCAAGTAGATGGAAATTTAAGGAGATGTAATAAAAATACTTGAGAGTTTAATTGCTCAGATTCCTTGAGTCTTAGATATTGGAATCTCGGAAGATCCTTGTGAAAATAGAACCTGGGAGTTTAGAGTCAGTTGTAAGTTCTTGGAAACATTGTTTCAATAGTTTACCTTTAAAAAATATTGTTGTTTTGCCTTTTTTTTAGTAGGCCTATGAGAAACATCTCAACTTTCTCTGTTTATTAAAATCTCATATTGAAAAATGTGTTATTAAATGAAGCAGAGCTCTGGATTTTATAACAGTCCAGACTTGTGAACATGCAGTGATAATGCTTTCCAGGCACTTCAGCAAAATATGATGGTAAGGAGGCTTTACAGGGCAGCACTTCCTGTAAATGTTGCTTTTGGGTAGGGATGTGCAACATGGTGTAGGTTGGTAGTAACAGAGAATAGATTGGGAATTATTGAATGTTTCAGTATCTGCATTTTTAAGTTACACCCCCATTAAATCATAGAAGGGCATTGTCCTGTTAAAACTGAAGAACAGTGGGAAACCTCCCTCCCTCTTGCCCCTTCTATCCCTTCTCCACCCCGACGTCAAGTAGATGCTTTGGTCCCTGCTGGTTTGTCAAGTGACCCACAGCAAGATCTGGCTGTAGAAGTTCAGCTTTTTTTCATTCATGTGTTTGGGTTTAGGCTTCCAAATCCAGAAGACATCGTCAGGTACGGCTGGAATCTTCCGAATCGGGACCGAATTCTGGGAAGTCTCCAAGTCGAAGTAGAAAAAACGGGAGGATACCACAGCCAGCAAGGAGAAGAGATTCTTTGGAAGTCAGAGGTATTTCTCCACTGTATCCATGAATCTGAGGAGACTGCAAAAGTTTATCCATTGCTTTGCTTGCTGGGGACCAGCTGGAGTAAATTTTGCTGTTGATCAATGAACACATAGGAAATTACTTCTCCTAAGGAGATTCTCTTTCTGATATCCAACTTTTCAACTGATAGAAGCTGCTCTGCCATCTAAATTTTTTGTTTACTCCTTATTTATTATAGGTTAAATGAAATTAAACAGCAAAATGGTTTTGAATTATCTTTATTGTTTGAATTACCTTTATTTTGAAGATGAGGATTTAATCTCAAAGTTCCAAACTCTGTTTTCAGACTTGCTTAGCCTCTGGTAGAAATAAAATTACTGAGAAAATGAATCCCTCTTCAGACTTGAGCATTAGGAAGTCTTGCCTTTGCATGACTTTAAAAGAGTAGATGAAGTTTTGCGGAGGAATAAGGACAGTTTGAATTACCACTGCATTGAGCTGGTGATTCATTTGCTTTAAATTGGTAGTGCTAATTACTTGTTATTGAAGGCTTCTTGGTGAGCCATATTGAAGGTACTGAGAAAAGTAGGTTTGTCTACAGCTGTTGACCAGAATCTCAAGGAAACAGCAGTGAACAATCTTTTAACTGCTGGATGAGGGATGTAGAAGCAAAAAAAAAAGCTGAAAGTTTTTCCTCAAAATCTCTCTGCAGGGGAAATGCAAGTGGCAAAGGAAACTGTTCCTCGGCACATCGGGATGCCAGTAATCACAGAAGAGAACTCGGATGAAGGAGGTACAATGACTGGAATTCTAGCCAACCAGTGACTTGTGTTTTCATAGCTCTCTGCTGTATTTTTCTGAAACTAAAGCTGGTCATTTGGATCATGTCTTGCGGCCTTGCAAAAGCTGGATTTGTGACTTTGACTTGAAACACCATGGCAAAATCCCAAGAGTCATGTTTTTCTGCACAGATTTCATCATAGTGTGCAGAGAGGTAAAATTGGTCCAGTTAAAAGGAGCGTCACTCTCTGTAATCCAGTTTTGTCTAGAAGGGTTCCACTGTGTGGGGAAAAGTGATTTATTTGGTCACTCACCCACTTACAGAGATGCCTGTTCTAATCACGTGGGGAGCTCTGGGATGCTCCTGTCTCAAACACAGCGGGTGTTCCTGGGAGGAGAGGAGCTGGCCAGCTAAAAGCAGGATTTCCTCTGGCAGTCCTGGCCACTCTGAGGCTGATGGGTTTTGCTTACATAGTGGGAGGCAAACCTGATAGACCAGAGATACTGGTTCTTAAACTGAAAGGAGGATTTAATGAGGAGGAACAAAGGGTTAAGTACAACTTCTGGAAAGCTTTAATGACATAGATGAGTGTGAGGAGTATATCTTTTGCAGCTAATTTACCATTCGAAATTGCATGTAATGGAAGCATATTTCATACAAGGGAGCAGAATAACTATTAAAATACATTTTTAGTGAAGTAGCACATTTATATTTGCTCCTTTTAGAAGCAAAAGAGCATCTTGTAGTCCTGAAGTGAGATTGCTTTCTCTGGTCACTTTTATTTGTAGGCAGTGGGAATTCATTCAATTTTAAATGGTCAGATTGAAGGTACCATGGTGCATTTAATATTGTACTTTGTTTAGTTTTCCTTCTCTTGGCCACTTGTTGTGGACAAACAGTTTCTTTCTAAATGAGGAACATTCTCCATTTCTCAGAATTTTCCAGTAAATTCTGAAGCATTAAAAACATCCATGAAAAGTCTTCAGATATTTTGTGAGTATCCCATTTGTGAAATTCACAGCAAAATCTGAAAGGTGCTCATGAGGAGCAGAAAGTTCTCAAGATGGAATAAGTCTTGAAGTACAGTATTCACCAATGGAATTTCAATTGATATTTTTTTTCATAATGTGCTGTAGAATGTAGAAAGATTTTTTTCATCTTTAAAAAAACACAGGGAGAAGGATTGGGAGGGGTTCTCAAGAGCTCATCTAGTTAACTTCCTTTGCTGGATAGAGTTAATTCTACTTGAACAATGCCCACGAGGGCAGATGGATTTAAAAGCTTGTAAAATACCCGTTCTCTTTATTTCCTTTCAGAAGTGTCTCTCCCCAAGAGGAAAAGAAGACGTTAGAAGATCCAGCTGGAGAAGCACTAATGTTAATTTTAATGACAAATGAAAATGTCAGAGGTAACAGGAAGTGCTTGTTTTGGATACCTTTGAACATAAAAGAAGTGTCTGGGACCAGCACTACAGGTGATGCTGGAATCCTGGTGCTGACTGGGATACTTCAGCTGTCTCGTGGTACAGCACCTGGTGCCTTAATTCACCTGGGGAATGCTTCCTGGGGGAGACAAAGTTGCTGTGTCCTGTCTGAGATGGAAGGAGAAGGTGGTGGCTTGTCATATTTAGCTTGTTCTTGTGAGTTATCACATGGAACTGTGTTGATCTGCAGTGATGGTTTTAGCTGAGACTGTTAAAAGAACTGCTCATAAAACATCTGCCCATGTAAGACATGTTTAAGGTCTTTTATCTTTGAACATAAGGTTGTTGATTGTTGAAAATAAGTACAATAAATTATTTTTCACAGTTCACTTGCTCCATTTTATAGTGTGTAACTTCACTGTTTATCATGGTTTGATCCCACGCATGTGGAAATGAACTTGCTGATGAACTTGATAAGCCTTTTGTTGTACCCTGTCTCCAGAGATCTGGACTTACTGTGTATTCAAATGGAGAGATGTAAAGGGCGTTTATTAATTCTGCAGATAACCCTAAGCTGTACAAGGGCAGGACTGGAATTCAAAATGATCTTGAGAAATTGGAGGGGAGTGGAAGAAGTGGGTATGGAAATAAACACAGAGCTCAGTACTGAGAACAGGCACAGGATGGGGAAATGCTTGCTGGGCAACTGCAGCAGAAAAAGCAAATGGACTGAGAATCATCAGCTGGAGTATTTTCAGTAAACAATAAAACACAGTAGAATTTGTCACTCAGCACTGAAAAGCTGTAGCCTTAAATACTCCCATCTGACCACAACAATTTAAGAAGAATGTGCATAGTTGTTCTTGAAATTTCTCCAGTTGATCGTAGCTGTTCTATCAAGAAATGCCAAGGGAGTTCAAGTGTCATTTTCTACAAGAAGAAATATAAAATAGAAATTTAAAAGATTTTGAATACAAAAGGAACCTAAATTGAATGAATTAGTTTGGTAGTCTGACTCTCAAAGGCCAGAGGAATTGAAGTGGTCTTACCTAGAAGGAAAAAACATTTAAATGGAAATATAAATGGTTTTACTATAAAAGGTGTCCATATTAAATGGATTTGTTGGCAGGGAGGAATGGGCCTAAATGACAAACAGGTTGGACACTGGCAAAGCTGATGATGAAGTGCCAGTGTTGCACTCGAGCTTGTTAAATAAGAAAAGAGGAAACACTTTGTAATAAAGCCAAACCTGCGTCGTAAACTGAACAATCGAATATTTGGTTGAATAACCAAAATCTTTATAGTCTAATCCAAAAGTCATTATTAGCACAGGTCTATTTATTATACAAAAAGAATACTTCTACACAGAGAAAAAATCCCTATAGTGGTCATAATAAAATCATCATACGTGCACTTAGATTTTACCCTTTTTTTCTGGTTTACTGTTTACTTTTCCACTGCACTTCTGGCCCCTAAGGCTGTTGGGGTTAGGCTGTGAACATGCCATAGCTATGGTCTGCTTAGAAGGATTCATCTATGGCTGTAAAGGTTTAGGAGGTATCATTTCTGTAAAGTTTGAACAATTTGGTTTTGCTTGGGTTTCTGACAGCTGCAATGCGTGTGCCTTTCTGTTCTCAGCACTGTTATCTGCCTCTGTGCATTTCCACTCCTAATGTTTGGTGAGCAGGTACGAGAGACATAAAAGATACCTCAAAGGAAACTTAATCAGACTGTTTCTGCTTAGTAAGGTGTTTGAGGAACATGTTCAATACTGTTCCCTGCAGTGGCACTTTCTCATAACATGACCTTCTTATTTTCCTCTCCTTATGTCTTTGAACCGTTCCAAGAGCTGAGTAGGGAGTGGAATTTGTCAGAATTTTTGATATCAGTGACATGAGTCCTCCCTGCACACACCCCTGAAAATGATTTGCTTTGGAAGCATGCTAAGGCTTGAGTAGGCACAAGGATGGGTGCATTTGACTAGAAGTTATTTTAATATTGTAACTGTGAAAACAAATGTTCTGTAATTTGTTTATAAAATTACATAGATGTAAAATGGAAGTTGTGATTAAGAATAAACTTAGAGCTGCTGACTATATGCATGGTAATGTTTCAAAACAGTAATCCTGAGAATTTAGAGTCAGCTGTAAGCAGAGTTTCGTAATGCCGGTGTAATCTTTAAAACAAAGAAATCCCTTGCTGTGGTCTGATGGGCAATTACAGGCTTTGGAAAACAGGAGAGGGACTTGCTAAAATGCTTCATTGAAGCAGCTGTCATTAAACAACCCCAACAATAATTCTGGACTTTCAGATAGTAGTAGTAGACTTTCTGGGATCTAAATTCTCTCCTGGTTGTAGCCTCAGCTTCTGCAGTAGTGAGAGGCTGTAAGGAAACTCAATCTCTGTAATGTCAGTCTGAACTTCCAGCTGTGCTGATGGATAGGAGTGAGGCAATGTGACAGTGTGTATCTGGATGTTGTTACAGCTTTCAGAAAGAAATAATGTGTTCTGGCTGAAGTGGATTCACAACTGACTGAAGAACTCCGTTCATCCAATAATAATCACCGTTTCTTTGGCAAAGCTAAAAGAGCCTCTCAGTGGAGGTTTGAGCCAGTGCTGTGCAGTGTTTGCAAGTATAATGTGGGTGATGAAAAGCAGAATAAACCTAAAACATCTCTAGGTGACATCAGTTTATGGAATCACAGAATCAATTAGGTTGGAAGAAAACCTCGGAGATCATGGAGGCCAGCCTTGACAGATCACCACCTTGTCAACCAGACCACGGCACTGATTGCCACGTCCAGTCTTTTCTTCAACACCTAGAAGCTGTTTAAGTGAAAGACATTTTACAATATATATTTTTTATTCTTATGATTGAAGAAATCAACATGGTCAATTTAAGTCAAAGTAAGTGCAAGAGGCTGCACTTCAACAAATTAAACTCAAATACCAGCTTGGGCATGCTGCTGTAAACAGCTGTACTCAATCTGGAGGTTTTTGCAGCCTTCAAACTGAAGTTGGATCAGCAGTATGGGAGTGATGTGAAAATATTCCTAATACCATGGATGACAGTGGAGATCGGTGGTGTGTATAGTTTGGTGTTGACGTAGGTATCGCCTCTAGAATAACTGGAGAATCCTACAATAAAAGTGATTTTGCTGTTTGTTCTCAGGCCAGACTGTTAACTGATATCTATTATTAAGTAAATCCATGTTGGTACAAATTGTACATCTCTGCTGTAATGAACATGGAGAACAATTAATTAATCACCATTTGCATAAACACACCTTATAAAGCTGGAAAGACTTACCAGAAACAGTCACATTCACTCCAAACCCTCTCTTTTTCAGACTAAACTCTTGCAGTCTGCTTTCTTTTTGTTGCCTTTTTTTTAGGATTCTAAAGGTAGACCTGATCCTAAAGGACTAAAGGATACTTTGAGGTTTATTCTAGTATTATACCTACATGTCTTATACAACAGGGCCCTATGCAGGGTGTTTGTATTCTCTCATCACACACGCATCGCAGGTTCTCCAAATGACACTGGTATTTTATCACTTCTTTTCTGGAATATTTCATTTTGAAGTTCATTCTATTTCTGGAGTTGCCCACTTACATTTTACAAAGCTTACTACCTGGACTTGGCTTTCTCAGCCCATTTTCTTCTTGGTCCTCCAATCCGGGCACCTGATTAAGCCAGGTAATGGAATATTTCCTTCCTCCATCTGTGTGCAGCCCAGATGGAAATAGCCCTGCAGGAACTTCATGAGCTACAGGGAATTGAAAGATGTGCAAACCTCTGTCTTGTTTCTAGCACTTAGGGTTTGAATTGTAGAATGTCTTGAGTTGGAAGGGACCTACAAGGATCATTGGAATCCAACTCCTGGCCCTGCACAGGACACCCCAAGAGTCACACCAGGTACCTGAGAGCATTGTCCAAGTGCTCATTGAGCTCTCAGGCTTGGTGCTGTGACCACTGCCCTGGGGAGCCTGTTCCACTGCCCAGCCACACTCTGGGTGAAGAACCCTTTCCTAATATCCAGCCTAAACCTCCCCTGACACGGCTTCAGATCATTCCCTTGGGTCCTGTCACTGGTCATCAGGGAGAAAAGATGAGTGTTTGCCCCTTCTCTTCCCCTCTTGAAGAAGTTTTAACTGCAATGAGGTCTCCCTTCCGTCTCCCCCAGGCTGAACAGACCAAGTGACCTCAGTTGCTCTCGTGTGGCTTCACCTCTGGGCCCTTCACCACCTTCGTAGCCCTCGGGTCAGTCGCTACGCTGTGATGTAGTTGGGCTGCTCTAGAAACAATCAAAGCAACATCATGTTTCAGCAGCTTGAGTTTTCTGTAACATCCCAAACTGCTTCCTCTTTAGTCATAGAAGTGTAAACCTGGGTGTGGAAAATAAGGGAGGGCATAAGGGCCGGCCATAAGTTGTGAAGGGTTATTGGAGATGCGGAGTAACTTTTCTCCCTTAAGAGAGTTTTGCATCGGTTCTGAAAAGTGAGGTAGCAATTAAATCTGTGAGACAGGCTCTGCTGAGCAGGTGAGTTTCTGACACAGGGCCGCGAGTCCTCAGTGTGCATCCCAGTGAGAGTGGGGATTGCCTGTTGTATTTCACACCTGCTGCCTATGTGTCGGTCCAGTCCTGAGCACCCGCGAAAAGACACGGCACATTTTGGGAGGGCGGCGAAGCTCTTCCCCCCTCCCGAGTTACATTTTGGCGTTAAACGTCGCAGAGCCCCCGTCCCGGTGCCGCCCCGGGAGAGGCAGCGCTGCTCCCTCCCGCAGCCCCGCGGGACCCCGCGGCCGCGCCCGGCTCCCCCCGCTCCCCGCGCCGGGCGGGG
>WBMZ01016434.1:0-65285 GCA_013400975.1 Atrichornis clamosus | reverse complement strand
AAATTCACTTTCATATCTTTTAGTGTAAGCCCGTTTTGCCTGTAATGGTGTTTGATGAGTGAACTCTCCTGGTCCTTATCTCAACTCATGAACCCTTTGTTAAATTTTCTCCCCTCTGTCCAGTTGCAGGGGGAGTGAGGGAGCGGCTTTCGCTGGGTGCCTGGCATCCAGCAAGGGTCAACCCACGACGTGCAGAAGGCAAAAATACCGAGGGTACCCTAACAGCACTGCATTTGGGCCTTGTTTCATCATGTTTCCAGAGCTGTTCACAACAGGGAACCAGCTCCAGGTTTTGTTCTGAAGGAACAGGATGAACTGCTTTGCTCCACAAGTGCCAGGAACAGGTAACAGCTGCATGCAGACAGCAGCTCTGTTGTGGCTCCTGCCCAGGAATAAGAAAGCTCAAAAGCATCCTGCACTGTTTCATTTGCACCTAGTCATTCAGGGTCATTCCCACCTCTGACATTCTCCGTGGCTATCCAGGGCATTCACACCATACCAGAAAGGTGCTGCCTCACATAAACCTTTTGCCTTTGACATTTCTGTCTCCCCCATTCCTGTGAACTCTAACGAACCAGTTTATCTTCTGTCTTCCGGCCCTGGAAACCTGCTTTCAAGGAGAATGCATCAAACTAGATCTGGAGAGGGATTATGGGGCAGAATCCCTTCAGATCCCTTCTTAAAAAAAACCAAAACAACAAAACCCTGGGACACCATCTTTAAAAATTAGGCCAATTTTCCTGTCTAGCGGATCTATTGATATATTCCAGTGTGGCACACATGGTGCTTTTCACCATCTTGCTGGTGCTCAGTAACAGCCATGATTCTGCACAGGGAAGCAGGACTCCAGAGACTGACTCCACCAGCTCCAGTGTCATGCCACGTGCTCAGCTCACAGAATCTGCTCTGACCTGCTACACCACAGAAATGTCCAGAGCGGGGCCACCTTGTCTAACCCAAGACACGGGCACCCAAACACTTTGTTCTGGGCTCCCTTTACACCAATTCCAGGGTGAGAGCATGTCAAGAGGCAGCTTAAAAATACCAGTTTCCCCCTACACAATCAAATTGAAGGCAAGTAATTAAATGAGATGGGACCTAGTGAAGAGATGAATTCCATCTTTGCTGCTCAGAATGAGGAGTAGGGTTGCCAAAACTGGGCTACATAAGATTAAATTTTAGCCTTGTTTTATTTTTTAAGCTGATACAAGGAATCAACTAGACTAATCCTTCTGAAATGAAAGAAATGTTAATGAGCAGGCCCTTTCATGACAGAGCTGATTGGGTGAACTTAGTTGAAGTCAGATCATTTTAAGGAAAAAGAGCTCAGAAAAGGTAGGACATTTTCTTACCGTGGCTCATGAGAAGGTCCATTCTGCTCCAGCATGATGAAATCACAGTGTTGGTACGTGTACTGGGAATATTCGGTAAGGCCACTCACTGGGTTCTTCTCCTGACAAGCTATCAGTTTCTCTACAGGTGTACATGGGAAAGCAGTTTCGAACTGGGCAGCATAACTGGGAGAAGACTGAGAATTCATGATACATTCTGACTTATCAGGTTGCTTGTTGATAGCGTTCAGATTATCTGGGATATCATCTGTGGTCCACTTGTTGTTTTCTGAGTTATCATAATTACTCAAACTGGAGAATTCAGGCTTAGTGTCCTCAGACACCTCTGCTTCCGTGTCACTGACACAGCCCTGACCAGGTTGCCCCAAAGGCTGCTGTCTGTTTTCTACACTTTCTTCTTCCGATGCTGTCACTGCTGGTGAAACTGCAGTTATCTCCTGGGGAGATGGAGGGACAAAGGAAGGGGGAAGACCCGATGCAGGAGGTGTGGGATCCGCCATCTGCATTACTGCACTGGCCTTCAGCCTCATCTGCATTCTCTCACGTTTCCTGTCTGTCAGGGACCACCGTGGAGGGGTTGTGTTCTGCTTGTGGACATCTCCTAGCTTTTCTAGAGCACTAAGAAATGAATTAACGTCCTTGGCCCTTGAAAATCCGATGTTTTTGGCAAGATTGAGTGCCGTCGTTTCTGCCACAGTGAACAAGTAGTTGCAAATTTTCTCCTTTGTCTCAGCCATCTCTGTGTCTCCTGAGTCAAGCGTGCTTTGCTCACCTTCCCTGCTCTCACGAGCTGGATTTGTGCAACTGACACTGTGATCAGCAGGGCTTCTTTCTCTCCCTGAGCTGGGGCTGGCAATTCTCCACAGTGGTGGTGTCTCTCCCCCCCTGTGCAACTTGCCTTCTCTGAGGAGTTTATACAAAACACGGTTGACCTCTTTCTTCTGAGTTTTAAGTTTATGTGCGAGATCATGAGCTGTACAAGTCCTCCTCTCCCCAAGCTGCCTGAAAATAGTCAGAATTTCTTGTTCATGGTCTTGCCCAGCAAGAGACAGTCTTTGGAAATTCAGCCTGATTGTATCAGAATCTCTCCTCAAGTTCTGCTGACAACGGTACCACGCAGGGCAATACTGTGGCCAAGTCCCAACCCAAGGATGCTGGCTGGAGAACCTACGCCCTCCGGCCCTGCCGCAGCTGGGCTGACCTCTGACTGCAGGAGCTGGTGCCACAGCTTGTCCGCTTCTGGTGCACGACTCCTTGTGTGGTCCCTGCCCCTGCAGCACGCAGACTTCAGTGTTTTGCTCTGTTAGGAACTGCTGGTGTGAAAAGGTTTTCTGGTTAGTTTCTTGTGGGGTATGAGGGTGGTTAAAAAAACCTTGATTAGTGCTGAGGCGGTTATGTCTTGACCGGGTAAGATACGAGCCTCTGCTTCGCCCAGTGCCTCTGATCATAGCGCAGTCCTGGGACACACGTGGGAATCGGGCTGCTGATGCACCAGGAGAGGAGCCGTCACCCACGCCACACTCTCCCACCCTGAGGAGAAAAAACATAGGAATTCAAAATGTATTTACACAACGATTGGATTCCATAAAGGCAATTTAAACAGCTTCCCAGCTACTGAGGCATTTCAAGCATCTTCTCCCTTGTTAATCTTGTTTCTACTTTTCTAAGAGTCTAAATTAGTCCTGTAAACACAAACAGCAAACTCTGGCTGCCCAGCAGAGAACCAGCAGTCCCAAATTGCAGGTGAAGTCAATCATAAGAAGCAACTTTGACAAGAGCAGCCTTCTGCTCCTCTTGGACTTGATTCCAGTACAGGGTTGGGCAGTCTGTTCAGGACGTGCTTCTGAAACACAGCAAGCTCCACTCCTCTGCCCCGAGAGAGAGAAGAATCTCAGACCTCCTTTGCAATCTGAGAAATGGGGGCATGACGAGGTAAAGGAGCACAAGGAGCTGGAGCAGCTTGCATGGTCACACTGGACAGAGCTGCAACAGTCTTGCAATAATTTTTAGATTCATGGCCAAAACAGTATGAAACCCCAAGTGAACTACTATGTGTAGAGGTAAAGCATCACATGACAGGGGAAGGAAAGTGATAACACACAAGAGAAATTGGATAGGAGTGCAGCGACCAACAGCATGACAAGGTTTTCTGAACTGTAGCCCAAATTTCACTCCTATCACACATAGTTGTGCTGCCTCCCTGGGGTACAGGACATAAGACTAAACTTTTAATATGCTTTTTAAGAGTAAGGAACCCAGCCCAGCATATTCTAATTCTTTAATAACAGCTGGTTGTGAAACTGAGTGGATAAAGACATGGAACATGATACACACTGCAGGGCCGCCATCCTGCCTGCTCCTCTGTGACCTCCTTAAGGCCCCTGTCATCACAAAGATAGCTCTACCGATGCAAGTCCCCTCTTTAAAAAGCTCCCTATCCTTACCAAATACACCTCAAGGCCAACTTAAATTTCCCTTTCATTAAACAACTGCATTCGGCTGCCACCAGAGACTTACTTTACAATAAACATGGGGAGGTTGAGTGCAGTGCCACGGGTTCCCACCTCCCCAGCTTTGAGGGAGCCCCACTGCTCCCTCCCCGCTCAGTGATCTCGTTTTACAAGTGCTCCCTGAGCCAAGGGCAGGACAGAGATAGGAAGAGGGTTTGGAAAAAACGCTCTCACCTCACCCTCATCCGTACGCTAAATTATTTTATGAGAAAATAAGGGAGAAAAGAAACCCCGACCCACAGAACGTGTCCCGGCAAAGTGGCGCCGGGCAACCGCAAAGACGGCTGCGAGCCCCGTTTCGGTTTCGTTTCCCGCAGCAGCGGCTTCGTTCCGCTCCGCCCAGGGAGCCCGCAGCGGGGACTGGCCGGATTTCGGGCTTTCCCAGATACGCTCTCGGCTTTGGGAGCAAACATGAGGTTCCTGACCAGCGGCGAAACCTGGGGCGGGAAAGCGAACCCTGTTCCTTCCCCCGGTCCCTGCGGTGATGCAGCCCCGTCACTCACGAGTTGCCGCCAGGCCGGGGTACTGATCCCCACAGGAGGGGCGGCTGCTCTCCCGGCTTGGAGAGGGGCTGCGGGAACACCTGTCACTTTCAGCTACACTTCCAAAGGAGACCCAGGCATCATGGCAGGATGGGTACCACCCGCACGCAAGTCATACCACGTTCCCGGGGCCCCGCATCCACGGCGGCAGTGACAGCACCACCGAGCACGAGGGGCTCGCCCAGACGAGGCCCCCGAGCCCGGAGGGCACGGTGCGGGAGGGCGGGCTGGCGTGCTGGGCGGCGAGCACCGAAAGCCGGAACTCGAGGGGAACGCTTTATTCCACGCGTCCAGCCCTATGGAATCCGGCTCCGACAGGGCCCCTGGGCAGCTGTGATACGGTCACGCCGCAACACGGAGGCCCGCGGCGCTGCCTGCGCTGAAGGCCGTACCGCGGCCTGCGCAGTCCGAGCCCGCCGCGTCACCGGACCCGACGGCCGCTGCAGGACATCGCGGACCGGGAGGGACCCGGGAGGGACCCGGGAGGGACCCGGGAGGGACCCAGGAGGGACCCAGGAGGGACCCGCGAGGGTCCGGCGAGGCCCAAACCCGGCCCGCGGCCGCCCCCGCCTCGCGCTCCCTTACCATGGCGCTGCCGCCGCTGCCGCCACTGCCGGCGCACGGTGATGACGCAAGCGAACACCCCGCCCCTGCGCAAGGTGCAAGGAGACGCGCGGCGGCCATCTCTCTTCGGGGCAAAGCGCGGCGGCCATGTTTGTTTAGGGCAGCGCGTGGCTGTGGCGGCGCCGCGGTCCCGGCGAGGCCCAGTTCGCCCGCTCTGGGACGTTCTGCTGCGGGACAAGCGGGCACAACCGCCCCCCTTCCTCGGCTGGGAGGCAGCGCCGCTCCCGCCGTGTCCCAGGGCACCGCCCGCCGTAACGGGAGCGGCCGCCTGAGGCGACGGCGCGCATAGAAGCTACTGCCCATGCGCTTTAGATGCCGTTACCCCCACTCCCGTGGGTCTGCGCCTGCGCCCTGGTTGTCTCCTGTTGTTCTTCGTGCCCCATGGCCACACCGTGCCAGGGGGTCCTCGGAAGCAGAGGGCTTCTCTCATCCTCCATCGGCCCCCCATGAGCCGTGGGACACCCATTTCCTATGAGCTGTCTCCTATGAGCTCTCCTCTGTCTGTGGTGTAGCTTTGCTGTGTCCTTTGGGCCCCTTTTATTCCCTTGGAGCTCCCCTATTCCCCTGTGGTCCTCACCACGGTCTCCCCCAGTTCCCCTGTGGTTCCCCTTTTTCCACAGGCTTCCGATTTCCCGTGCGACTCCCCTCACCCCATTTTAATCCATATTTTTTAATGCCAAAGATGCATCAAATCACATCTCACCCTGTCTCAGGTCCTTTCCAGGCAGATGGAGACATTCCCCTCCCCAGTCCCAAACCAGGCACAGCCCCTGCTGCCGGTGGATCCTCCCTTTCCCGGCAAACACCCTCTGGATCATGTGAGTTAGAAAACTACGGTCAGAGAACAGATTGTTCCTGCCTGCTGCTCCACTGTGCGCCTCAATAGCCGTGTGTCATTTACCATCTGGCACAGGGATCCGAGTGGGTGCCGTCCGGGAGCTGCACCAGCACTGCCGGGTTTGTACGGCTCGGAGGTTGCCAGTGACTTGGAGTAGCACCTGCTGAGTAGTGAGCACAGTGGTATCTATACCTGTGGGTATCAAAAGCTTGGGAGCTGAGCTTTTAGATGTATGTATTGACCAGCCGTGGGGGTCAGGTTCTTCTCCTAGGTAGCAAGTGACAGACAAGAGGAAGTGGCCTCAGGTTGCAGCAGGGAAGGGTTAGATTGGATATTAGGGGAAATTTCTTCATGGAAGGAGTGATCAGGCACTGGAACAGGCTGTCCATGAGAGTGGTGGAGTTATCATCCCTGGAAGTGTTCAAAAATTGAGTGGATGTGACACTTGTGGGTATGGGTTAGTGTGGCCTTGGCAGTGCTGGGGAAATGACTGGAATCAATGATCTTAGAGGGCTTTTCCAATCTCAACAATTCTGTGATTCTATAATTCTGTTGCTGTGGTACATCCAGTGAGCAACTGTCACATTCAGGACCATCTGGGAGTCCCCAGACCCTCTTCTGCCAGGGTGGTGGGTGTGGAGGAGGGAGGGAACAGGCATGGGTTCTGGATGATTTTTAGGGATCCATTTGCCTACACTTGCCCATGAATGGGCAAAACATACAAAGATAAGCTCCTCAGAGGACCTTGGTCCTCACCGGCAGCTCTGTGTGTCCTAGTGGAGTGGTAGCTATATCTGCCTTCAAGTGGGGAACCTACACCCACCATGGCCTCTTCCCTGCAGCTTTCTGAAGGTATTTCAATGAGCCTGGAGTAACAGCAGGGTGCAGAAATGGTGAGTCAGACCCTGAATTGCCAGGCTCGGCTGCTGCTCTCGTTCAGTGGAGGTTGTGGATTGTTCAGGGTTTAGGGGATTTTTTTCAGATTAATTCTGGATTTAGAGATTTTGGGGCTTGTGTTTCCCAGTGTGGTTTTGGTGTGGGGTTTTTTTCTGTAATGGGGAGAATCCTTGCCTGAAAAAGGACCCTCATGAGGCTCATGGCAGGCCATCAAATATGAGGGTCACAGTCTACATAAGCGGTGTCTCCCACCCACTTTGTTGAAGAACAAATGACTCCACAGCACACAGAGCACACGACTACCAACTCTTTGATCTGTTCTTTTCATTTTTTTCACCCTCTTTTAATTGCTGATGATCACTCCCAAGTGTTGCCCCAGCCTCAGTGGATGTGATTCACCTTGGTTGCTGTGAAGGCAGAATGGGAAGGCTCCAGCGCTGCTCTCCACTGCCTCGGTGTGACCAGGCTGCCCATGAAATCATGTGTTGCTTGCCTTGTGGGGCCATGTATCCTTTTGAATTGCAACCCCTAAATGTGTCAGTCACTTCATCCATACAAGCTCATTCTCCGTTACCCTTCTTATGGAAAATTGGGCAGAGTCCCAACCTATTTCCATAGGAATGGTCTGAGAGACCAGGAGACCTCCATCTGCTGAAGTCCCAGTATTAATACAGCCATGGCATCTGCTTGGCTGTGACAGAAGCTCCTGCGGCCTCTGGACATTGTGATCATGGGAAAACAAGTCAATTTGTGGTGGAGATAAGGAGCTGATAACCAACTTACCTGAGGCTGTCCTGCTGATTTTGGTGGAGGTTGGAGGAAGCTCCATTACTCACCCTGAGATGCTGGGGCTCATCCTCCTCCCTTGCTTCCCTGGGGGCTCCTCCAAACCTCCCACTTCCCCCAGGCTGAGCAGAGGCTTCCCCTCAGGATGGCAGCATTCACTAAACCTCCAGCATCAGCCGGAGATGCCTCAGGTGTCTGCTGTGTTTTGCTTCCCTCTTATGAAATGAAAAGAGAGGAAATAAATTGTGGCACAGCTCCCCCGCCTGACTTTCTGCTTGGATGCCTGTTCTCAGCTCAGGCTATTGTTCTGCAGAGTTTCATTTTAAACTCCTTTATTAGACACTAAAATATCACTTCCTTGCTCTTGCAGGCAGCCTGTTCCTGCATGAGAGATTTGCACTCCTTAATCAGCTGACAGTGGTTTCTAAGGGAAGGCAGCTCTGGGAGTGGTGGTGTACCACCGACTGTGCTGGTGCCTGATACCCTCTGCCCCAGGGCCAAGCTCTGCTCTCACACTACTGGCAAGAGGTACAATGAGGGTTTGGCCTTCTTGCAGAAGCACCCATCAAATGCTCCAGGCTCCTCGTATGTGGAGTGAGGAACTGGGCTGAGTTTGTTCCCATGTCCTCCCAAGTGTTGCACTTTCTCCAGTCTGGCTGCAGACACACAGCTGTGAACTGACATGGAAAATCTCCATAACTCCAGAGCATCGGTTTCCCTTGGAGGGAAAAAAATGCTTTATTTTCTTCAAATAGATTTTTATGGTAGCTATAAACATGGAGCAGGTAATGTATAGGAGATGCTGCCCGATTCTGAGCCCGCGGCCTCTGTCTGGGCGCCACAGCAAGGGGCTGCTTCTTCAGCGGGGGCGACTTCTCCCCCTGCTTTGCTTTCTCTTGCTCCCAACAGACACATTCCCAGCTGGGAAAGCAGTAGAGCTATCCTGGGAATTGCACAAGCTTTTGCCTTGCTGCTCAGCGAAGGAGTGAACCTGAGCTTTGGTACAGCCCCAGCAGCTGCCATATCTGTAGTTTCAAGATGTCAGCAGGGATTACTCATCCTGAGAGCTTCCAGTGTGGAGCAGAGGGGAAAAGGGACTCCTGACACCGCTGTCTATGTGATACTCATCCCCTTCAGGCATCAGTGTGTTCCAGGGATGGACAGTATACTCCTGTGGCTCAAAGCTGCGGTGGAGCCCAGCAGTGAAAGGCAGGTGGAGTTGGCACATCTGCAGCAGGAGAAGGAGCCGGTGTGCTGACTCCCACGGCAGCTGCAGTGGTGGGAAGCAGCATGGTTTTATTCTGACTGGTACAAAAGGTACCCTTGAAAAAAGGCAGGAGAAGGCAGACTGCAGCACAGCCACCCGTATGGCAGGATGTGCCACGTGAGCATGGCCTTCACTTTGAGCTCTTGGATGTTCAGGGCCTCTTTCCATATGGTTTTAGAGCCGTCACAGCATCTGTGTGGCCAAATCTCCCTTGTGGTGGTCACCTCCCTCCCGGTGTTACGATGGTCAGGGACTCCTCCTTGGAAAGGAGCTGTGGGAAGACTGACCGCTCAAAGCATGCTTCAGCTGCCTGTCTCTCTTTGGCATGGCTCCAGGCTGGTCAGCCTCTCCCTTACCAAGGTGATGACTCAGGTAATAGCCAAAGCATTGCTGCCGGGCTCAGTCAGGGACCCTGGACAGACTGTGAGCTACCCAGCACCTCTCAGAACTTGTTCTTGGAAGGGGACCAGCGAGGAGAAAGGGGTTCCTTTCACTGCTCCGAGTTGACACATCTGATGCAGTGGTTCCCAGAGAGTGAATCAGTTGAATTAATGAATCCTCCCTAAAGCCAGAATTCAAAGATCTTCGTAATATATGTCAGTTGACATGGCATTAATACTCCCTTCTGTGACCTTTACATCACCATCAAAGCCCAGGTTCCCCTTTTTGCCCTTTCATATTTAATATTAAATCTGATTTATCTGCAAGAGGGCTTTATTGTGTGCTCAGACAAATCGAAAGGATTTCATAATCTATCCCCAAGGCAGAGCCAGGAGTGGGAAAAGCATTGACCTGAGGGTAAAAGCATCCTGTACACCCTGGACAGAGCTTGCCACCGCTACTCCTCTGCCACTCATCGCCTCACCAGTGCCTGATTTTCACCTGTGTTGCCTGAGCTACTTGCTGACCCTCCTTTTTCTTCAAGCTCAGTGCATGACAAACTCCAGGGCTGCCTAAGACAGCAGCTGCTGCTCTCTGCTCCTCTTGATTTGTAGACTCTAATGGACCATCTTACAGGGAAAAGCCTGGCACAGCTGGGTCTCCGAAGGACTTCCTTGCATGTAGGACTCCTTCGTGTCTCCCATGGGATCCCGTTACACCTCCTTCAATGCTTTTTCTTTATTTGCTGCAGATAATTTTTTTCATGCAGCACAAACCGACTGCTGCTGGAGCCAGCGCCATGTGCTGATGGAGACACAGGAGGGTGGCTGGAGGGAGAGAGTGATGGATGGCAGAGGAGATGCCGTTTGCAAATCACAGGGCCATGTACAGCTCTGTAATTGGTTGGTTTGCACAGATTTCCTCCCAAACAGCATTTTTTAATCTAAAAGAAAGCAAGAAACTGGAATGTGTCTTGCTTCATTCATGGCCTCCCTGGAGGCAGCAGCAGCATGTTAAGGAAAAAAGAGAAGGAGGAAGAAAAAATAGTCAGAAGCACCAGGTGGCTGAGTATCTTACAGCCTAATTGATTCCTCTTTAATTAGTACAAAACCTGTTGCACTCAACCAACATTCAGTGCCAGCTTTGGAGCAAGCAGCATGTTCCCTGGCTTAGTGCCAGTGCAGCTTGGCATGGAGGAAGGAGAGAAACCTCAGGGAACCATGTGAAGCTGACAGTGCCTCTTCCACACCTGGGAATTGGGGCAACCTCCAGCTCCTACAACTTTCTTCAAGGCAGCAAGAGCAGGATGGAGAAGAGCCAACCATGTCAGTGTTGAACACCGAACTGCAATGAGGGACTTGGGTGGGGTTAACTGGAGTAATTGAGACTTCACAGGGATTTCTGTGCCTGTGCCTGACCTCACTTGGGAACTGCTCACCGCTTTTCACCCAAATCCAGTTATTTTTTAAAATGGGAAAGAGTTCAACTTCATTTGCAGTGAAATTACTTATCTACTTTTTGCCTCTTAAGTTTTGAATGGACGTCCAAACCCTTGAATGGGTTGGAGACCCCTCCCTGCAGGGCTGTGTCCATCTCTGAGGCCCCAACATAAGGACATGAAGAGAGAGGAAGCCACAAAATGCTTCCACGGCTGGAGCACCTCTGCTCTGGAGACAGACGGGGAGTTCAGCCTGAAGAAAAGGCTCCAAGAAGACCTTAGAGCCCACTCCAGAGCCTAACGGGGCTCCAAGAGAGCTGAAGAGGGACTTTGGTCAAAGGCCTGGAGGGACAGGACAAGGGGAAATGTCTTCCCACTGCCAGAGGGCAGGGTTAGATGGGATACTGGAAAGAAGTTCTTCCCTGTGAGGGTGGTCAGGCCCTGGCACAGGTTGCCCAGAGAAGCTGTGGATGCTTCATCCCTGAAGTGTTCCAAGCCAGGTTGGACGGGGCTTGGAGCAATCTGGGATAGTGGAAGGTGTCCCTGCCCATGTCAAGGGGTTGGAACGAGATGAATCTTTGAGGTCCCTTCCAGCTCAAACCAGCCTTGTCATTTCATTAAACCAGGCTCTGCACTGGCTGCTCCGGATTAGATGGTGGTGTCAAACCTCATCCCCTGCAGCACCTGGACACATCTCAAGTGCTTTTGGCAATGCCACCTTATGGTTTTTAATTCTCTGGTCCTTGTGACATGTGAGAGGGCTTCCCTTGGTGCAGGGTGGCTGTGGGGGCTCTCCTGTCCCCTCATAGCTTCTCCCCAGCAGACCCAGGGGTTGGACCCCCCTCCTGGCCATAGGTTGCCAGTTCTACTGAAATATCATCATGGATGAAGTGACAGTTTGTCTGCAGGTTTTGCAGCAAAGCCCCCACCACCCGCTGGCTTGTGGCAGCATCTGTTGCTCCAGCACAGCGACTGCTCCCCAGCAGGAAACGCTAAAATACCCATTTAAGCAGCAAAGTGTCATTTTCCAGCCAGTCCCTGCTGAGAAACCTTTCTCGTGGTGCAAGCACCAGGCCAGCAGGCTCTGGGAAACTGAGATTACTTCTTCCATCCCATTAACATGCAAAGGGACACAAATGTTAACCCTAGCCTGGACTCTCAACAGGTGTCTGCATCCTTTGTGAGTGCTCCCCGGAATTACAGAGAGAGAAAAGGAAGCTTATATGCAAATGCTGTGACTGAACAGCAAACTCAGAAGGTAAAAAGTGCCCTGCCAGCCCTTGCACACAGCCCCAGCCCTGCTCTCACCACTGGGCAGGGGAGCATGCAAAAATGGCACTGTCACAGACAGGCTCCAGCGGTTAGTGAATCCCATCAGAATGTCCCGGAGCAGGAGCTGGAGCATCCCTCTCTGGGCTTGTGATGGCTCAGGAGCTGTTTCCACGGTGCCAAGCTGTTTGGCTGATGTTACCCAGACTGCTTGGAAGGCGCGATCTGGCCTGCAGACTTCACACCACTGCACCGATAATTAACAGTAATGAATGGGGCCATTGGTTCCAGGAATCCCCAGGCTGGGGAGATATATTGGCAGTGGAGCAGCCTCGATTTTACCTTGGAAAAGGAGTGCATCTGAGATGGAAATAGCTGCATGACAGGTCCCCACCTCATTTTATCTCTGCTGCAAGTGCAAGAGGGGTTTTCCTGAACATTTTTCTTGCTGGGTTCAGGAGCTGGGGACCAGATCTGGGTTGCCCAGCTGGAAGTCACATCTCCTCCTCACTCACCACCCACCCCATCCCCTTGGAAGCAAAAGCTTCTCTGCAGGGAGTGAGACTCCCAGCCCCTGACTGGGGAAATGCCAGCATGCAGAGGCCGTAGCTCAGCGCCAGAGCAGTTGCCTGCGTGCAATGGCAAAGCCTGATCCAAAGCCCCTGTTCCCTGCCTGCCTCTCCTTCGCCCCTGGGAGTTGCCTCCCACATCCTGCTCACTCCGGGCAGGCAGATGCTGATTCAAACTCGTGCCCTATGAAGCTGTTTGCTTGGGGTTTTTCTTTCCCTTGTGGAAGGCCAGTAGTTCCCTGCTGTTTATAATAACGCCTTTTTTTTCATGGTTTTTTTCTTTCTCTTTTCCTCTTTTCCTCTGAAGTGCACTGCCCCTCCTGTCATTGCACATTCTGGTGCTGCTGCAGGCGTTTTGCCCTCGGCTGGGTAAAGATGCCCAGACCTTCACACCAATGGCATCCTCCTCCTCCCTCTAACTCCTGGAACTGGGAAAGTGAAGGGCAAACGGACGCAGGGAGATGGAGATCTGTGCTGTGGTCATGATTTCCTCTTTCTTTGGAGAAGCCTTAATCCTGAGCCATTAATAAAAACAGATTTCATCCTGCACGCAAAGATTGAACGCATTTTGCCTTGCCTTCGTGGGCAGTATCAGAACTACAGCTGCCTTTGTATGGTGGGGCTCTGCTGCACTAAGCCATTAATACTGGAAATGAAGCTGCAGGGGTTTAATCAGTTATCAGAGAGTCCCCCGGACTGCTGGAGGTATTTTTAGGATTTAGAGGTATTAGCTCAAAACCAAAAAAGCCCAATCTATCGATTCATCACAATTCAACTACCGCACATCACCTTCCCCCTCCTTCTCCTCCTCCTCCTCCTCCTCCTCCTCCTCGTCCTCCTCTGCTGGCTCCACAACACCCATACCAATGTTTAGCTAGGGGAGTTGTTCCTGTTGGCACCCTCCTAGCCCACATATGGGGATGGATTTTGGGGCACCAGTCTCTCAGCTGGCCATCTTCAGAGCAAGCTGAAGCCAGTGGTGCCATGTTGCTAGTCTCTGAGCAAGGTTCAGAGTGGTGCTCGGTGGGAAAGGATCCAGTTTCCCCTTATCTCTACCAATTCATTCACTTTGGGAAAGTTGGTTTTGTGCCCTTTGTACCCCAGACAACTTTTGTCCTTGTTTCATTAGAGGTGAGGGATGAAGTGGAGGGAGCAGCCCAGCTCTGATGTTTGGGCAGAGTTGGGTGAGCATGGGGACCCTCAGTGCAGAGTCAGAGGAAAGAGCATCTGTCATGCCATCAACTTCCTACCCTCCTTCCTTGAGCCACAGCCCAAGTACATGGGAACCAAAAATCCGTTCTGGGAGCAGGTGGCTGGAAAACCCCTCATTACTCCCATAAAACAAGGCATCTGGGAGTTCCCCCTGGTTTTACAAAGTGCCTGACAGCTCCTGGCATAGGGGTTCAGAGATGTGACCCCAGGCTCAGCTTCCCGCTGTTCAAGGGAGTGGGGATGTATCTCCCTCACTTCCCAAAGTGCGGAGACAGACCCTGAGAAGCACAAAGCTGCTTCCCAGGGATGCACAGGACAGTCCAGCACCATTGAGGGGAATCCCTGCACCCAGCACAACCCTCATGGCACAAAGATTCCCTTCAGCAAGGGGTCCCTGTGTCAGGAATGCCTCCAATGTCACTCCACTGTTGGCCCCGGTGGCAGAAGGAAAAGAGCTCTCACAGCTGGCAGAACAGAGGATCTCAGGCACAAATAGCTGAATGTATAGATCATATATTTGTGTGTGTAACTCTGCACAAAGAGCTGCATCCTTACACACCTGCACAGGTAAATACTTATAGATACTGACCTCTTCAGATTAAAGTCCAAGGCACTTTTTACAGTGAACAGGTTAAAGCCATAGTTTAAAACATGCCTGTTTCTGGGTACAGCTCGGGTTTATGGCAATGCTGTGGGGACAGGCTGTTGTCACACGGGCCAGTCCCCACTCCTGTCCCCCAGCTGAGAGACCAGCCCTGAAGGAGGAATGTAAGCCCAGGGCTGGATCCTGACCACAGAGACATGCAAGCAGCTCCCACTAGCAGGTGCATCAGCAGTGCCGAGACCCCAGCGGGGGAAAGAACACTTTGGGTGGAAGAAGGAGCAGAACTGGGTGCACGGCTGGCAGCACCCAGAGTACTGGAGCCCCCAGTCAAGAGCACTCACCAGGCAGGTGGTGCTAGAGTCCTGCCTGGTGCCCCACAGGGCTCTGAGGTGGCTCATCCCACAGGGCAATAACTAATGCCATGGAGAAGCTTTTTCTCTCTCCTGCAAAAGCCTCTGTCTATGACCTCGAACCCTTTGGATACCTCTTGGGAGGAAGCTTGGAGTCAGGTGAGAAGCTCAGACCAGTACAGAGTCTGGCAGCAGACTCTTCCCCTTCTCAAACTGCTGAGGAATCACTTCCCCCCCAGCCTGAAAACATACCTGGTGGCCATGGCATGGGGCTCTGAGCTTGCTGGGAGATGCTGGGCAAGAGAAGCCCAAGGGAGAGTGGTGCAGAGGGCCAAGAACTCCAGAAATCCCCCAACACCCCCAGACCTTGCTGGCAGCAGTGGAGGCTCAGCCCTGGCCTCCCAGAGGAACTGGCCTCTTTCCTCCATCAGAGCTGGTTTCTGTGGGGAGATTTCAGGTCTGGGGTCCAGCAAGGAGCCTCCAGAACTCATGGCAGCTCATTGGTGCTGGGACTCTACTGGGTTTGACTGGCCTGGAAGGGTCAGGCTAGCGCAGCTGTGGCAGTGATAACAGTGACAGCATGGCAGTGTAGGGGCATTTAGACTCTGGACAAAAGCAGCAGGAATTGGTCCTGTAGGTGCTGCTCATTCCTAGACTCTGTGTGTGAAGACTGGCAGGGAAGAAGTGTGGCTGCCAAAGAACAGTTTAAGACATACGATCGACTAGGGATCAGGTCCAGCAGCTCAAGGTCTGGAGGTAAGGAAATGATGCTCTCTGAGGCTTGAGGAGTCCATAGAATCACAGAATCATGGAATCACAGAATGGTTTGGCTTGGAAGGGACTCAAAGCTCATCTCATTCCACCCCTGCCATGGGCAGGGACACCTTCCACTAGACCAGGTTGCTTCAAGCCCCGTCCAGCCTGGCCTTGAACACTTCCAGGGATGGGGCAGACACAACTCTGGGCAGCTTGTTCTCAGCTGAGACAAAGCAGTCCTGGCAAAGTCAACACATTTCTCTTTCATGCTCAGGATTTTGTCCTCCTACACCTGAGGTTGAGCAAAAGCTGCAGCTACCCAGGGCAGGGTGTGAAGCCTGAACTGGACATGTCCCAGTCTCTTCTCCCAGGTAACAAGTGAAAGAGCAAGAGGAAATGCTCTTGTGTTGCACCAGAGGAGCTTTAGGTTGGATATTGGGAAAATTTCTTGCGTGTAAGGGTGGTCAGGCTCTGGTACAGCCTGCCCGGTGTGCCCATGTGTGTATGTGACACCTGGGGACATGGGCTAGTGGTGGGCTTGGTTGTGCTGGGTTAACAGTTGGACTTGATGATCTTAGAGGACTTCTCCAACCTTAAAGATTCCATGATTCTATGAAAATGTGCTCTGCACCACTGCTTCCTTAAGAGCCTTCATCCTGAAGGAAAGGGGGAAGTTTGGCTCTTGTGCAGCTGCTGCCCAAGGAGCGGAGTCCCTCCTTCAGCTGGAGGAGAAAACCTGGGGGACATGGCTTTCCAGGTCCTGGGAAAAAGGGGGGACACACCTTTTCCCTAGGGAGAAGCAAAGTTCTGGTGCCATTGGGCTACGTAAATCCAGACCTGCTAGAGGTCAGCTTCCAAGTAACAGGAAGGATAAAAGGGGATAAAGGATAACAACTCGAATTCTGCATCTCTCCCTGCCTCCCTGTCCCTCATCCCCTCTGGCAACAGCGGCTGTACTCAGAAACAGACATTTTTGGCAGCAGCCTGGCGATGCTGCCTGCTAACAACCGTGTTGGGTACAAAATCGTAATTGAAAGTTACAATAACCATCATAATATAGCAATATATTTCATAGTTAAAATAAACTATTATGCTTTCCCCTATCATTAAAAAAGAAGCAAGCAGTACAGAGGCAAGATGCAAACCCAGGTCAAAGCTCCTTAAGTCTGGACAGAAACGTCCGTGAGTTTGCAGAGAGGACGTGGAATTTTTCTTGTATTTCTAGGATGTTTCCTTGCAGGCGGCACAGGAAGGAGAGTTGTGGAACAAAAAAAACCCCCCAAGGCTGTGCCAAAAAATGGGACTGACTTAGGTGGATCCTGGAGGGGCATTGGGGATTGGCCCCGTTGGAGTGTGGGGTCAGATGCTTCCCAGCTGCAGGAGGTCGGCATCTCTTTGTGATAAGAACTCGCACTTTTCCTCTTGTATTTTTCCTCCACGTTGGTCACTGATCCCGGCTCTTCTTTCTGTTTGTCCCGATGCCCCTTAGGGGATCCAAAGTGATGATCACAGGTGTGCGGACAGGACTGGCTGGGGAGCATTTACTGCAGCTGTTTACTGGAGCCCTGCCGGCTGAGGCTGCTGGTCACCAAGAGCTGCTGGCAGGGAGCAGGGCAGTGACTCTGAGTGGGCATCCTGGCCTGGACTGCACTGAGGGTTCCCCTTCATGCCTGCCCTCACTGTAACCTGGAGGCAGCTCTGCGGTCCTGGCAGCGGGGCTGGAGGGGAGTTGAGTCTCAGTGCTGACCATGGTGGAGTCTGGTGCCAAGGGCATTGGCTCAGGGCTACTGGCACCACTGTTGAAGAACTGGCACGGGTGTGGGTGAAATACAGGGGTGCAGGGCGTGGGGTGAGTGCTGTGGGGTGCACGGACTGCAAGGGGTAGAATGGGGGCTCTGGGGATTGGGATGGGAATTTGGGCATGTGGAATGAGGGGTGCAGGGGTGGGTGGGATGCCAGGGGTGGGATGGGGATGTAGGCATGCGTGGGGTGCAGGGGTGCAGAATGGGGGTGCAAGAGTGGGTAGGATGCAGGGTGTGGGATAGGGGTGTGGGGGTGGGTGGGATGCAGGATGCAAGGTGCAGGGGCATAGGGTGCAGACCCAAGGCTGCCAGGATTGTTGTGGTGCAGGTTGTGCTGAGGTGAGGCCAGCGGAGGCAGGTTGTGCGGTGCACAGGGATCCACTGCCACAGCCACGTCAAAATCCCGTTGCAGCAGCAGCTCTGCCCCAGGACAAGGGTCTCTTGCTCCAGTTGTGATCCCAACGCTCTTGTCACCTCCAGCCTTGGGACCTGCGAGCTGACAGAACTTGCTCTTGTCTCACTTGGCTGGATTTCCCAGACTTGATCATGAGCCTGTAAGGAGGTTCCTGGGTTCCTGCTGGCGATATTGACCATTTAGAATCAATACTTTCTCTGGCTCTCTGATGCCCCAGGATGCATCTTCATACCTTGCCTCTACACAGCCCAATTCCGTGGGCAGTTTGCTCCAGTCTGAGACCCAGGAAGCATTTTTCTCCACTGGCTGCCTGCAGGCCAGGGAAAACGCTGCATTTCAGGCTCTTTCTCAGAATTTCTAGCCTTTTCTCCATTGCTATGCTGGAAACCTCCTGACAGAGATGAGCAGGAGCTTCTGATGGGCAAGAAGGACTGGAGGGCGCCCCTAGGCACACAGGGAGCAGCAACTGGGCTAAAAATAGACCCTGGGGTGGGTACCAAGGCAGCAATGAACTCTCAACCATCCATGGGAAATCAAAGACATTAATTACAAGAGCTTGGAAGAGCAACTCATTCCAAGAAGCTATCTGAGTATCTCCCACCAGCTGAGGACCAGTAGCAATGGCCACGTGCCTACCTGAAGGTGACAGGGATGACCATGTTTGGTTCCCTGCTACCAGCACCTCTGCAGTTCATTTCGCAGTACTTCCTCTGTTGTCTTACAGCCTTCTTCCTCTTCCTCCTCCTCCTCCTCTTCCTCCTCCTCCTCCTCCTCTTCCTCCTTCTCCTCCTGAGGCCGGCATGGGGGCAGCACTCTCACTAACTACTGCTTGTTTTCTATGCAATTCTAATTGCAGGGCACAAGGAGTAAAACTACCTCACACCACGGGCAGCAAAGACATTCCTCAGCATCAGGGGTGTGGGGGTGGTGGTGTGGGAGGATGGTGTGTTTCTGCCCCTATGTGTGCACAAAATCCAGCATTATTTATGG
Organism: Atrichornis clamosus; assembly: GCA_013400975.1. Classification (NCBI taxonomy): domain Eukaryota; kingdom Metazoa; phylum Chordata; class Aves; order Passeriformes; family Menuridae; genus Atrichornis; species Atrichornis clamosus. The sequence continues at coordinate 46,683 of WBMZ01016434.1, read as the reverse complement.
AAGGGAAAAAGTTACAAAGGAGGACATTACAGGCTGGGTATACCTGGAGTAACACAGTGACTGATTACAACTACTGACACTGCTGGGTGAGGTGTAATTAATATCGCAGAGTAATTACACGGTTGCTTCATCTGTTTAAAAATATGTAAATATTCTCTGCTGAGTTTTCATGGAAAGCAGCAAACACCAACCCCAAAGTCGGAGCCCAGCACAGCTCCATGCAAGGACCCGGCAAAGCCAGAACATGACACTGGGGAAGAACTGAGGAGGAAAAAGGGAGAGATGGTGAAAGCAAAATGGAAAGTGGCTGGTTCCAGAAGCAGCCAAGTGATGCCAAGGGTACCAAGCTGAACACCACCAAAAAAGTATAATGGTGTCTGAGGGGCTGCACTTTGGCATTGCCAAGACAGTGCCACAGAGTGCTGCTGCCCCCCACCAAACCCAGCAGAAGTGGCATGAAGTTGATGGGCTTTGTTTTAAACAGATGAAGCACCTGTCCCTGCTACCACATCACTTGCCAGTGAGCTCCTGCTTGATCCTGGTGGATTCAACACTGCCAGCTGGACTCAAGCACAGACATTCCCAGCACAAGTGGAGATGGCTGGAGCTGATGGGGTGTTTCATCCAGCACTTCTGAGGCTGCTGCAAAGAGCCCACTGGCTTTGCAAATTGGTTGGGGGGCTCCAAGCAGGCAGTGATGTGAGCATCTGGAGACCCCCCAGTGCCTGGGCTGGCCTGCCAGCCCCGCCACTGGCCACCAACTCATTGTCTGGGGGCTGCCTTGCGTAGCCCTGCACGCTGTAGGCACTGCTTTCCCGTGGCACGTGTCTCCAGGCAGGATATGACACTGAGGACCAGAAAGAAGAAATGTTCCTTGCTCTTGCCTGGATAGAAAACACTCACAGCTCCAGAGAACCCCCCTTGAAGGTTACAGCCAGACCTTGTCACCCATCCGGCAATGTGAGGGGGAGGTCCTGTGGGTTCTGACAAGGAGATGGGATGAAGCATGGGTGGCATCAGCCAGAGCCTGCATAAGGAACCCCCATGTTGGCATCTGCCTGGTGAGGTTTGGCAATGGTGAGAGGGGCAGGGGGTGAGGGGAGTGCCCCAGGGAGAAAAACTCTCCCTCTGGTGTCTCCGTTGCTTCAGTGCTTCTGACTTGGTGTTTTGTTTTGTTTTGTTTTCAAATGTGAAGACCTGAGATTGAGCGTGGGTTTCCATCCGCCACCGGACGCCACGGCACAGGTTGGCCCGAGGCATCACCTCCTGTCCCCTTCCTTCACCACGTGTAGAGGCACCTGAACGGGGATGCAACTCCCGATACCAAGGCGTTGGCAAAGCTCCGAGCATTGCTCGGCACTGCTGGTCCCACTGGCTCCAGCTGAAGGGTCCTGCAGCTGTTTGAGGACCAGAAGAAAGTTCACGGAAACCTTGCGATCTGTGCAGAAATGCTTCCCCTGTCCACGGCACGGCTGAGGGGCTGCGTTTTAGCAGCTGCTTGAGCTCGTGTAAGGGGTGGGGAAGGAGGTGGAGCTGACCCCAATGGGGCTCTCAGAGAGAGGTGTCTGGGGGGTGCCCACTGGCACACCGACCCCCCGCGCCTCCAGGACGGCGGCGAGCAGGCGCTGCTGCTGCTGGCGCAGCATGTCGGCCATCAGCAGGGGCAGGGAGTTGAAGCTGGAACTGAGCTGCTCCAGCTTGGATTCCAGGCCACTGATTTGCTTTTCCAGGTCCTCACTGCGGTCATTGAGCTCGGTGATGAGGTCATACATCACGTTCTGCATCTGGTGAGGGGGCATAGGGGACAGCGTAGGGATTAGTACCATGGCTGGAGGGGTTAGTGCCGCTGGCAGAGCTGACCTCTTTACCCCTTTCTGCCCCGAGAGCCTCCCCGTCTCAGCCCACTCCAGGAGCTCCCAGGGTTCTGTGAGCGCCATTTGGCTCATTCCTAGATGTCAAAGCAATGAAACTCTGCTGGCTCTGTGCTGCTGAAAAGTGGTACCCTTTGCAAAAGGAGGTGCAGGGAGCCCCTGGCTCAAGTATGTGTTTCTCCTCCTGCTTTGCAAGGGCAGCCATCCCTCAGCAGCTATTTCTTGCTGACATCTACTGAGCCGGAGCATTTTGCGGTCAGCCAGGTCTGCTTTAGTTTTTCCGAGTGAAGAAAAACACTCAGGCAGTCTGGCCAAACCACAGGATCCCTGTGGGACTTGCCTTCGAGAGGTCGACAAGGGTGTTGGCTTGGTCACTCAGCTTCCTCTGCTCCATCTTCACGCTCCGCAACCTGGGGAGAAGGAAAGAGCAAAATGGCTGTACTCCCTCCCGAGTCTCAAACGGCATCTGGAGACTTGCCTGCATGCCGGGCAATGGAAAACTGTTCCCACACCCCTGCCAGGGACAGGATCCTGGTTCATCTGGAGCTCAGCCTGCCCCCAGCCTCTTACTGGTGAATGGCTTGTAGGAATTTCCTCTGGTGCTTCCTGACTTTAGCATGGTCTATCTTCTTCAGCAGCTTGGTGTGCTTGTAGATAAGCCATGTTTCCCGCAGAACGTTGGCTGCTGCATTCTTGATCTGCAAAGGAAGAGTTGGCTGCAGGTCACCAGGCCCCGGCACATGGGATTTCACAGAGACACTGGTCTGGCTCTGCCATGAACCGGTGTTGCAAGAGTATATGACTGGCCCCAGCTGGAGCGAGGCGCTTGGCTTTGCAGCCGCACGGTGTCCGGGGCTGTTGCGAGGGACGATGAGCAGTTCAAGCAGGAGTAAGAGAAGGCAGAGCTTTTGGCCCTGGTGCACCCACATCCCCATCCTACTCTGCACTGATGCTCCAGCACTGGGATCTTCACCTGCATGCAATGTTGTACCCTAAGCCTCAAGAAAAAAAATCCCAAAGTTTTTCTCGATTCCTACACCCAAATACCACTCTTGGCAGGTCCCAGTTGGGTTGCCAGCACTGGGATGTTACTTCTGCAGACTTCTGAGCTAAACTGCAGCTCTGCTGCTCACTCCAGGAGGAATCGGCTGACTTCTGCCTGGCATGGAGCCTGCAGATCCATATCCATGGCCAGGGGAGTGGGGCTGACCAGCTGTTTGCTTTCCCAGCCCGGTCACACTGAGGTCCTGACCATCCCTAGGATGTCAGGGCACTGGCTGGCCTGGGGCTCTGCCTGGGGCTCTGTTCTCTGGAGTGAAGCAGGTGCCCTGGTTACATCTCACCACTGGGAGGCTGCCCTTCCAAGGGCTGCACTGATGCTCATTTTGCCACCATCCCCTCTAAAAAATACTCCAATATGCAGAGCCCATTATATGACACGCCACTGTTGGTTTGCCGATGCTTTACCATGACCAGAGACCTCCTGCAGCTCCCACATTCTACCAGGGATGTGACACCAGACCGTGGTATGACAGTGACATCTTGGACATGCCACTGCAGGCTCTGGGTCCCTCCTCAGGGATGGAAACACCGGGAGTCTCACAGTGTGGCTCTCATCTGTGGTGAGAGCCAAAATCCAGTTGCCTTCCTGACACTAAGAGAAGTGAGATCATGCTCTGCAAGAGGAGGGAGCATGCTCCCAGAGGGGAAAAAATTGGGCTTTTCCTTTCTGGGGTGTGGCCAAACATCCTGCATTTCCTAAATCCTCAGAATAGAGCTGGTGCTGTTTGCTTTCAGCATAACTCTTGTGCCTGTGCTGCATCCACAGCACTTGGACAACTTCCTCCGCCGTGGTACCTGCAGGACCCACATTCAAAGATGTCAACACCTTCCTCTCCTGCAGTACCCTCACTCAGAGATGCTGACACCTTCTTCCACTGTGGTACCCACAGGATCCACACCCAGAGGTGCTGATACCTTCCTCCTGCCATGGTAGTCCAAATCCCCTGCTCCTGGCACACGACATGGCCCCCCACTCCCACCGTCCCCGACGGCACCTTACCCGCTTTGTTAGCTGCGTGTCCATCATGAAATTGTGGACGTGTTTCTCAGCTTTGGTGAGCTCCAGCTTTCTGGCCACCACAGCCACCACCAGTGCTGTACAGCCAGCACCCTGTGCAGGGACATCAATTGGGGAAACGGTTTGTCACCCTCTTGTAACACCAGCACCCTCACCCTTGCAATTCCTTAAATAACTAAAGTTACATGTCCTTCCCATTATCATAACAAGGAGATATTACAGAGCCTGGGTGCCCTTGAGCGACTGATGACGGTCTGGGTAACTAACACGAGAGGTCAGGGCTATGAACAAGGTCAGTGGTGGTCACTGGCCTGTGCTGCTGTGGGCCAGAGATGTGCCCCATGCCCGTGCACTGTGGGATGGGGAGCCTTCCACTCCCAAGGGGGGTCTGGGGTGGGAGAGCAATGGGGAAGCACCAGGCAACGTGAGTGAGAGCAGGCAAGGGGCCCCAAATCAGGACCCTTCAAATCGCCATGTCCCTACAGCCCCAGCTGGGAGCTCACTTATCCTGGCAATTAGGGCCGGATCTGTGTGGCACCCATCATCTCCAGGGCACATTTGTCTCTGAAAAGCCAAGGTGCTCTTTCCAGAGCATCCCTGCTGTGCTCCTGAGCTCTGCCTGCTGCTGCCCACACTGGCTGAGCCACTCCCCCCGCCAGTGCTCTGGCAGAGCCCTGTCAGCCTGGCAAGCGCTCCTTAATTTAATAAAGAGTCATTAATTAACAGGATGCCCTGAGCTGAATCCTTCAGCATCCTCGAAGGTCCTGCTGCACACTCTCAGCTCCCACCACTTCTCTTTTCCTGGCAGGGTGCTCACCCCTGGTGCTGTGGCTTGGGGAGCCCAGCAGAGCCCTCAGCACCAGTGGGGTGGGAGTCTGTGCTGGGTGTGGGGGACACAGATGGTGTCTCACTTCAGAGTAACCACTGGTTGGGGAGCGACTGCTCCCCTGCTAGGAATTGCTGCATCACCCCTGCCCATAGGGATTTTTCTCCCTCGCTTGACTCCCGCCAATAATACCAGCCTTACTGGTGTCCGACCTCATCCAAGACGGATCAAAGACTTGCAGATAATAAAAAATTAATATCTGTTGGTGGAGCTGCCCCGGCTGATGGCTCTCCTGAGGCACCAGCTCAAGCTGCCCTAGCTGGGAAGAGGGATGGCTTCATCCCCAGAGCCTGGAGTTGAGATGGGCAGAACTGGGGTGCTGGTTGCTGGGGTGGATTTGTGGAGAAGCTGTGGCCACAGGCCCCCCAGCCACTCCTTCGGCAGCCCTGGCTGAAAAGTCCCACAGGCTGGGACATCTCATGGGCACCTTGGGACAGGTATGGTGGAGGCCCTGGAGGATGGTGACCTCTGGGCCACAAGGAAAGGAAGCCATGGCAGATGAGCAATTGAAGCCTGATGGTGTGGACCAGGATGGCCAAGGGATGCCCTGGTGCCCCCTCTGCTCCCTGGGGACATCACTGACTGCACCGTGGGCCCTCCACCCTTACTGAACATGGGTGCAAATTCACCCCAAATTCATCAGCTGGGACAACTCTATTAAATTCCAGGCTGTGGGACCTCAGAGCTGAAGCCATTACGCCTTGTACTGGGAAACAGTTCCCCGTAAAATCCAGTGGCCCCACTGCTGTGCTTGGGACAGGAAGAGCCCATAGGATGGACAACCAGCTTGGCATGGACCTTACCATGATGCCAGTGAGCAGGCAGACTCCCTTCCCACAATAGGTGTGTGGGACCATGTCCCCATAGCCGATGGAAAGGAAGGTGATAGAGATGAGCCACATGGCACCCAGGAAGTTGCTGGTTACATCCTGCTGGTCATGGTACCTGCCAAAGAGACACAGACATCAGTGTCACAGCAGGGGACAGGGATAGGTGCGGGACAAACAGGGGTACCTGGGCACAGTGGCTCCCCTGGCATGGGCTGTGCTGGGGTACAGGATTAGCAGCACAGCAGGATGTCCCATAGCAGCAGTGGTTGCACAATTTCTAGCACAGGAAAACTCACATGGACAAAATCAAAGCAAAAACTCAATGGAAAGAGCTTCTGCTTTCAGTCAGATCTGTCACCACATCCCAGTCCTGCTGTGTGTCCCTGGCGTCATGTGGTGCCCCAGCGAGAACCGCCTGGTGGGAGAAAGAGCTGTGGCTCTGCAAAGCCCCTGACCACAGTAGCCCACCATCGGCATCCTCCCCTGCACCTCCCTGGTGCTGCAGCCTGGGCTGTGCCGCCCCAGGAGACAGTGCTGTCAGCAGCCCCGGCAGAGCCACTGGGGATGGATCCTAACAAGCCTCTGGCATGCGCTTGGCTTTCGGAAACAGGGGAGCGGCTCACACGCTCAAGACACAGCACATATGGAATGGCTGCCGCTTTGGGGATGTGAGGTCAGCGACCACTCTGGCCGTCCCAAACATCGGATGTGGCTCCTCCAGCAAACACGCAACCAGGGGCCCCAGCTGCCTCCGGCTCCCCAGGGCTGACGCAAGCACGGCCAAGCCATGCAGGTATACTTCCCGGGGGATGCAGTGCTGACTCCTGGCAATGGAGCAAGGCCTGGCCCAGTCTGCAGCAGGAGTCACTCCCGAGTCGGCAGGGGCAGGCAGCACCTTTGCCCCACCATGAACAGGATGGTTGCTCTTCTGCCTCCCTGGCAGGCTTCTCCCAGCCTCCTCACAGAATCATGAGAGAGAAAACAGATGGAGGTTTTGGCAATTCCAGCTCCAAGCTCATCTCTCACAGAGCAGTTGGGTTTTCTCCTCTTTTGAAATGTTTTTCCCTCAAGTAACTGAAGACTCTAATGAGATCCTGGTGCAGGAAGAACTTAGCCATGGTGAGAGTTGCTCTGGGCAGGGAAGTTAGAGTCCATAACCACAGTGGGGCTTCCCAAAATTCCAGCACTAGCAGCAGCATGCCCTATCCTGGACAGTGTATTCTCCTGGGAAGAGCTGAGCCCACCTCATCCTGCAAGATGAAATGTCTTTAGAGTACAACTCCGAGAGCATCCTGCTGGACAGAGAGACATTTTCTCTTCTGAGCAGCACTTTGAGCAGTAGTTGATAAACCAAAGGGGCTGGTATGCGCCACAGCTGGTGTGGGCGGGAAGAGGGGCCACCTGCTCATGCCAAGGGGTGCCGCAGTCAGTCAGACCTCAGCACTGCTGTGCGTTGTCCTCTTGCCTGCCTGACCCCACTGAGGCCACAGCCATCCTCACCACCGTGGTGGCCATGAGAATCACCCTATTGCCACGCCATGACACTGGATGCTGCAGCAGCACTATCTCGGCCGAACCGACCCCATCACTTCGGGCAGCCCCAGCTGGTGCTCCGGGCTGGCTGCAGCGTGGCCCCGGGAGCGGGCTGGCTGCACGACCAAGCACACGTGTGAGCACACGTGCGCGCCGTCGGCGGGCAGGCCCGGCAGCGCTGGCGGCACCGCAGGCACCGCAGGCGGCTGTGCGCGGTGGCCAGGCGAGCAGGCGAGGTTGCTAAGCGACTCGCTGCCTTCGGAGAGGTGCGGCCCCCCGGCGCGCACGGGAGGATGCTGCGCCCACAGACACTGGAGCAGCCCACGGTGCCGAGGGGATGTGCCATGGCCGTGCCACCCGAGCCTGAGGACCACATCTTAAAGAGATACAACCACCTCTGAGCTTCACGGCCCCAGTGGGTGCTGACTGGAAATGGTCCAGCAAACCGGTTACCAGTGCTGGTGACATCAGTGTGGACGGGAGGCACATCCTGGGTGGCCACTGTGGGAGCTGTGTGATCCCCAGGGCTGGTGCATGCCCCAGGGACATTGCGTCCCTTGCACATAGAGCATGTCCCAGGGGTTCTGCATTCCTCCAGTCCTGCATCCCCCAGGACTGACGCATCTACAGCCCACCTGGGTTCTCTTCCGCCACTCTATACACAGAGGGAGGTGATGGCAACTGCGGTGCCGGTGATCTGCAGTGCCTCGTCTGCATAATTCTGGGGTTTTTTTGTTTTTCATGGTTCTTTCTTTATATTGCATTTTCCAGTCTAAGCCTTGCCAGCTGTGGGATCACCCTCCTGTGTGTGTCCTGGGTGCCTGTCCGCCTGCTCCCTGGTTAGGAGGCATAAACAACAATCTATCAAACACGGTACGGCAATGCACAAGGATCCAGCCCATAAGGAGAGCATCATTAAAGGAGGCAGGAAGGAAAATGCAGACAGTGAAAGCTTGTAAAATCTCAGTGTGCTGTCCCATGCCACTGCCGCAGCACTTACAGGTGCCCTAATGCCCCTTTGTGGGGTGACCAGAGCAACGGGTCCCACCCTGGAGAAGAGGGGGGGGTGGCATTCTCACCTTGCAAGAAATTTAGAAGCAATCTGGGTGTCCCAGGTGACCCTGGGGTGCCAGTTGGTGTGATCCCTTGCACCTCAGTTCCAAGGATGACACAAAGTTCCCACAGTGGGCCACCTCGTGGGGGACCTGCCCTCCCTGCGTCAGGTGCTGCTGACACCTTGCACTGTGGCTGTGGAGAAAACTCTGTGACACAGCACTGGGGATGCCACTGCTGCAGCCCCCTGGTTCCCTCAGTAGACAAACAGTGGTGGCAGGTCCCTGAAAGATGGAGGTGCAGTGGTACCCACCAGGCTGGTCACCACAGCAACCCGGGTGCCAAGCACATGGATGCTGGCATAATGCCATCTGGCTGTGGGCTTGTCACCACAGTGTTGTCATGGCAGTCAGCTGCAGCGATGCCAGAGCCCAAGCCAGCTACTACCAGCACCTCTGGCCTCTCCCCATACACAGCCCACCAGCTCCTGCCATTCTCCAAGTCCCCTACCCGTGCTCCTGGGGCTTCTAGCACCACACACTGTCCCCTTGCACCAGGACCCTGCTTGGCCCAGGTACTGTGCTGTGAGGACAGGGCTGACCCTGTTCTGTCTCCTGCCTGGGACAGGGCTTGGTGGGGGCAACCTGTGGCTGCTGAGGCCCCAGAGCCCTGCATCCCTTCCACAGGGTGTTGGGACATCACAGCTCCATTGAACATCCCGAACTGCCATGCATCCCAAACCACAAACTGCTGAGCATCCAAAACCACTGCACATAACCACGTGTTCCTGAACTGCTGCACATCCTGAACTGCTGCACATCCTGAACCACAGAGCATCCCAAACTGCTGCTCATCGTGCCCATGTGCTGACCTGCTGAGCATTCCAAACCACCATACATCCCAAACCTCCATGCATCCTGAATCGATGTGCATCCTGAACATCTGAGCATCACAAACCACCAGTCATCCCAAAGCATCACACATCCCAAAGCACCACGCACCCCAAACCCCTCTCACCTCTCGCACACACGGACTGTCCATGCAGCGATGATCCAGAGGGAAATGCTGAAGACCAGCAGCACCGTCCCAGGGCAGATGGTCATGAGCGTCTTCATGACAAAGCGAGTGTTGAAGTTAATCTTGTTGAGCGCCCCAATGCTGCGTGAGGAGGCATCAGTGAAGAGCTTGCTGTGCAGCAGCATCACCCGAGCAATCAGGTAGAGGCGTAGGAACATGGGGATGGACAGGATGATGTCCACATCAGCCTCTGCCCGAGAAGGTGTGTAGGAGAAAGCCAGGCGGGCTGTCCAGAAAAATTTGTACTCCCCAGGGATGGGGTGTATGGCACAAACCAGCATCTCCAGGCTGATGTAGAGGATGCGCTCATACGTCATCGCTATCCGCCAGTCGTCAGCTCCATTGTCGATCACAAAGAGCTACCAAGACGTAAAACCACACAGTTACTGGTGGCCCCAGACAACCTGCCCCATCAGCATCCCACCACAGGCAGTGGGGGTCCGACACCAGAGCCAAAAGGAGCTGGGTGTGGCTCAGCCAGGGGTGCTGGGCGTGGATGGGAAAGAAAGAGGTGGGAATAAGCCATCACCAACCCCTCTGCTAGTGTGTATTGGGGGTGGTTACAGTGCTGGGAACACCCCAGAAAGCTTTAAGGTGCCTGGCCTCAAGCACATGCCCAGGCACAGCATGGGGACAGCTCACTCAAACACCGGCTGGCAAGAACCCACCTCTTGAAAAGTCCCCCTCACCCAGGCTACAGAGACAGGCAAGCTGTGGTGCCACAGAGCGCTGGCACAAGCCACCCCAGCCCCTCCACTCGTGGTGCTGCACTGGTTTCACTGACAGTCATCACACCCTGAGTGCCAGGGCAATTTCTGGGAAGGGAGCGCCACAGTCAGAGCATACAGCTGCTGGCAGTGATGGGATCCAGTTGTCATGGCAACCGCCGGTTCATCCTGGGTATACCAGCTCCTCTCCCATCATCAGTGATGGAGTTGGGGTCTCTGCAGGAGCTGAGGAGATGGCAGCTCAGTTGGCCTCTCTGGGATGCCGCCAGAGCCCTGGGAGTCACCCACTCTGTCCTGCCTTGGCAGGGCTGTCCTGAGGCTGCCATCGGCTTCTCCCTGGTGCGACAGGGACACCAGTGTCACCCACAGCAGCAGGGACGTGCTCAGGGCCTCCCTGCAAGCAGCACTTGGCAAAGAAGCTGCCAGAAGGGGATCCAAGGAGGATGTGGCAGCCAGTGCTACTGTCCGTGTCCTCAACCCTGCAAGCACGAAGTGACGCTGACTTGCTCACGGGTCCAGGAGTTATTGCAGCCACTCCAGCCAGGGCAGTGGGTGAGAGGTGGGTGGGGATCATGGCCCCAGCTGGCACCGAGCCCAGGAACAACCCTCCTGCCCTGCCAAAGGCTGCAGTGTACCTGCGCCAGCCGCCTTGCTGGCACTTGGGGCTCTCCCTGGGGATGGCAGGAGCCTCTGGGACTGACTCACAGAGTAGCTGTCCCGGCCACCTCCCTTTCTGTAGGGAAAGCTCTGCTCCTTTTAGCGGCTTTGTTTGAGAAATTGTTTACAAAAATGCTCCAAGCTGTCAAGGGAGATCCTCAGGCATTTAGCAAACTGACAGCCCATTCCTTCCTGGAAAAGGGTGTTAAAATAAACAAATTAGCAAAAGGAAAAGGCAAGAGCCTTTTGACTGCATGGTGGGGGGTTGACATAGGCCGGGGAAGGGAAAGGAAGAGAAGGAGCAAGGGAGGATTTGGGCAGGTTCCCCCTGAGCCAGCCCCTCTCAGTCCTGTACCTGTGAAGCATCAATGTGGGTTTCCATGGAAACCTAGTGTGGTCCAGTGGTACCCAAGGGGGCATCTCCAACATCCCCAGCATCACTGGCCCCACCAGGGGAAGGAACAAGTGTGTTGGCCACCACATCTCCAGACAAGAAAAACCACCAAGACACCTCACGGGGACAAAAATTTCGTCAAAAACACAAACAGCCCCAGGCACTCCAAGAACAGGGATGATGGGGGCCCTATCCCCACCAAACACCTTGGCTGGAACTGGCAGCCTCGCCAGCACTGCTCTCCTTCACATGTTGTGATGATAATGTGGTGCTGGCAGGGGATGGCACGTTCTGCACCTGCACCAGGCACCAGAGACATCGCTGGGGTGCCAAGTAATACCCCAGACCTAGAAAAACCATGGCACAGAATGACCTTCAAGTACCCCAAAGGATTAATTAACACAATTAGTAGGATGATAGAATTACAGACTGGTTTGGGTTGAACAGAACCTTAAAGCTCATCTCATTCCACCCCCTGCCACAGGCAGGGACACCTTCCACTATCCCAGGTTGCTCCAAGCCTTGTCCAACCTGGCCTTGGACACTTCCAGGGATGGGGCAGCCACAGCTTCCCTGGGCAAGAGAGGAAGAGGGAATACTGAAGGAAGAGGCTGGAGTCATTGTTTCCCAGAGGCCGGGAAGTTTGACAGTGCAACGGCCAGGAGAGCACAGTTCCCCACCTTGGGCTAAAAGTACAAGAAGTTGAGGATTTACAACTCTGGCAGCCCCATTCCATCCTGGCTGGATTATCAGCAATGCCTTTATAACACTTTATAACACATAGGGCCATCAGCAGCCAGTGCGACTTGGTTTGGAGCAGATCAAGTCAAACTGATCTCGCTCCCTTTCTTGCCAGTGTAACTGGCCTGGCAGAGCAGCCAGGACCATGGTGAGGTTCGGTCCCTCTGTGCAGAGGGACAGCAGCGGGATTTTGGCTCTGATCAAGGTGGGAGAGGTGGGATGACCTGTGTGCCACATGGGTGGACACTGTTTGCACAACCCACTGCCAGGAACAAGCAGAGGAAATGGTGAGCACCGGGGACATGACTTGCCTGGCTGACCCTGACCGCTGCCAGCCCGGGGTAAATATTATTCCAGCAAAAAACAGAGCTCTCAAATATTTGCTTTGAGCAACTCACCCCCGGGCTTGGTCCCCATGTGGGCAGGCTGAGGGGAGTCGGGGCTGCTGGGACCAAGGCAGGCAGGGAGTGGGATGCTGCTGCCAGCCCCCTATATGGCAAAGCTACTCCATTCCCCAGCCCCAAGAGGGACAAGGTGAGATTATGGTGCACTCAGGGCCAGAGGCTTTAACCTCCCTTCCCAGGATGCTCCTTCTCCTGACTGGTGATTCATTTTTCCCATGCCCAAAAAAGGCTGGCATCATGCCAAAGCTGGATCGCACAGGGAAGCATAGCCTTCCTGGAACAAACTGGGAGCCCTTTAACTTCCCAGGGAGGAAGAGAGTGTGCAGCCCTGATTAGGAAAGGATTTCACAGCTTTCCTTGGCACTTTGACTGATCCAAGCCCTTCCTGGCCATAGCCTCCCCCAGCCACCAGCAGATCTGCCAGGCACCTGGGGCCCAGACAGACCCCTCAGTGCCTGGCCTGACTGTCTGCCAAGACCCTGACAAGGAGGGAGAAGGCTGCATGCAGACTGTGAGTTCAGATACCATGTCCTACTCAGGTGGCGGCAAACCCTGCAGCGCACCCCAGCAGCCCCTTGCTAGGCACTGATGATGCTGGGACCTACCTGCACCTCCCGTGTATGGTAGGCAATGATGAGACCCAGCAGGATGACCGTGGAGAGGCTTATAAGGCATTTCAGGGCCAGCGAGAACATGGAGTCCTGCAGGGCGAGAGCAGGGAAGGCATTAGGAGGTACACAGCTGTGAGACTCTGCTGGCACTGGACTCTACACCCCAAGAAAGATGCTATCCCCACCCTCAATGGCACTTTTGTTGCTTCAGCTCCCACCCTAAGCAGCTTGACATGGTAGCTAGGGCACCATCAGCATCGTCAGCATCACTGGCACTTCTGGCATCACTGGCACCATGGGCCCTTTCTCCAAAACTCTTTTTTAATTTGGTTCTGCCGAGTGCAGTTCCCAGCCTCCCCTCACTGAGATGTGTGATGCCAGTGCCCTGGCCCCATCTAGCCTGAGCCCAATATTATGGTATCCAAACAGATGATCTAACTAGATCCTCCTGCTGAATAGCCTTACGTAAATTAAACCAACCCCTGATTCAATGATGGCTAAACTGGCTGGTCCCCAGGACTCCACTTGGAAAAGCAAGATTGACCGTCCCTTAGGGCACCAGTAAACTTATGTGGGTGCTGGCCACAATCCAGCCTCACTGGTGCCAGGGCTTTGGCAGCCCTTCACCAAGGTGTTATTTCCAAGCCAATCTGCCTTGCTGGTGCACCCATCCCAGACCTCCACCCTATCCCCAGCACACCAAGCCCCAGCACGCTGAGACCTGGCATGCTCATAGCATGATATCCTTTGCATCCCAGTGTGCTGGGCTGGCTTCAGCCTTGTTTGGCTCCCAGCGTTCCTCATCTCCACGGGGTGTTTGCATGTGGAGAAGGCACTATTTGCTGTGGAGGCGACGCCACATTGTTAGCAACTTGGCTCTGGCTGCACAATTGTGTGGATGTAATGGTTGGTGCTGAGAAAAGTGCTGGGACCAAACACTAGCTAGTAACAGGCAAACTCTGGGGCTGCATTGTGACAAGGCGGCTCTGGTGAGACCCTTCCCAGTGGCACCAACCCTGCCTGACACACAGGCACCCACTGCCCCACATGGCAAGTGTTACATACTAGGTTTACCAATGCCTCCTGCCAGTGCTGGGTCTGAAGAGAGTCAACAGGAAGAGCTGTTCCTGGATCTCATGCTCACAGCAAACAACATGGGGTCTTGGCTGAAGTGAGGCAAGACCTTGGCACCCCTGGCACATGTACTGCTACACCATGTGGGTGGCAGAGTACTTCACTCCGGCAGTGCTGCACAGGTGGTGGGAAGCAGCAGTGCCATCCTGCAGGCAGGAGAGGCCCTGTCCTGCCCACACTCAAGTGACAGGCAGGGAGCAGGCAAATCCTGGCCACTGTGTCCTCGCTTCACAGGTCAGCCCTGGCACTCTCTGGCCAGGAGTATGCAGTGGTATGGCTGGGGCCACAGGACAGAGATGGAGCGGTCCCTGTATGCTCAACAGCAGCTGGCCCAGATCACAGGCACTCCCACGCTCATGGCCGTGTCCCTGATGGTGAGTTCTGGTTTCTCACTGGGGGCTGCTAGGGGGGATTTTATACACGGTCGCCCACTGCTGCAAATCCAGACAAGGGCCTGGGGAGGCTGGGGACTAGGAACTCTCCTGCACCCTCTGGTTGGCGGCACAAGTGCTCGTGTCACCGTGGGGCAGGGGTGCAGCAGCATGCCACAGCTGCTGCACGGCGGCAGCGCGCTGACTCACGGGGTCTTCCCCAGCTGACACAGCAGCTCAGTGTGGTGGGGCCAGCGAGCATGGCAGTGGTGCTGCTGGCACCTTGGTGAGGGCAGACGGTCCCCTGGTGCCAGGCATGCAGGCACACGGAGCCTGTGAGGGCAGCTGCAACTCAACAGGTAGCAGACACTACAGGTAGGGATGGTGGTTTGGCCTTGCTCCTGTCAAAGGGGAGTGGGACTACCAGGAAAAAGATTTTGCACTGAAGCATCCTTCTCTCTCAGCAAGGGTGCCAGGGATGCCAGCTTGGCACCAAGGCATGCCCCTGCCTCAGACAGAGCAGTGGAACTGCTGCCCACAGCCCCCACACGCCCACTGACCCTGGCAGCCATGGAAAGACAGGGCTCAGGAAGCCCCCACCAGGCACCTCTGTGGAGAGGCAACAGGGTCCCCCAAACCCACAGGACTCCCAGCCATATCCCTCCCTTCCTCCACCTCCTCCACCCACACTGCCCTCCCCACTGCCCATGCCGGATAATGGCGGGAAGTGGTGAGCAGCCCCTTCCCACTTTGCCCCTTCCCCTACTCTGGTGGCACGGTGGCACAGGGACCCCCACTGGCTGCCCCCCAGCCCCCTCGGCAGCACCGTCCTGCTGACGCCCATGGGTGCTGGCGGGGGTGCCAATGCCTTCCCCTCTCTGGATAGGTATAAATAACATGACAGATGTCTATACAAAGAGTTATTCATATCGCTGCCAACCAGCGCAGCCCGGGAGCAGGAGCTGGAAGGGACGTGGGGGGGAGAATTATAAATAAAAGACACTGTCCTGCAAAAAAAAAGGAAAAAAAATGGCAGGAAGGGGTGTGGAGGAGAAGGAGAAGGGAGGGAGTGCTTCGCTGCACCGCTGAGGGCACAGCGCTTTGAGGAGTGCCCTGCCGTGCCAGCAACAGGCACCGCACAACTCAGTGGGTCGGTGCCTGCTTCTGCAGGTGCATGGGGCAGGACTTAGCACAGCATCCACTGGCACATGGCCCCAACACCCCCAGCCAGGTGGTCGTCCTGTCTGACACCTGTGGCTGCGGCATCCACTAAAGCTCTGGGAACACTCCATCAGTCCCCAGCCAGCCTGTCTGACCCTGTTCCGCTCCAGATGGGCCAAACAGCTCCATGTTTATCCCATGGGACACTAAATGGGGCAAATGGCTCCCTGCTCACCCCACCAGGCACCAACTGGTGCCATCAACCCCACACATACACCCCTGGCCCCATTGGTACCTTGGAGTAGAGCCCCCAGGAGAGCTCGGTCTCAATGACCATGACGACAATGCCAAACATGCCGAAGATGAGTGCGTAGTCGCTGAGGCGCTTCCTCTTCTCAAATAGCGCCCGGCGGTGCCCAAGCCGGTAGCCGATGTTCTGCGCCTTGCGCTTGGGCCCCTTAGCAAAGGTAGTGGGGGCCGGCCGGGCAGGCGGGCGGGTGGGACGGCGGGTGACGGGTGCATGGTTGTCCTCGCGTGAGACGACGATTTCAGGGGGTTCCCCGGCACCAAAGAGCTGCAGGGGTTGTGCCTCCGGCTCGGCCTCGATGAGATTCCGTCGGGATGCACTCAGTCGGCTGAGGGGCTTCATCACCCCCCCGCTGTACTTGCAGGAGCTCATGGCAATCTCGGTGAAGGGGTTGCTGTCCCGCCGATGAACCAAGGGGCTGGGCTGCCGGTGTTTGCCGCTAGCCACCCCAGAGCCCGCTGGGTGGTCGCCGAGGTTGAGCTGGCTGCCGTGGCGGGAGGAAGGGTGGAGGGCGGCGGGGGCGGCGGGAGGAGGAGGAGGGGCCCGTAACGACCCGGGCGAGGAGTGCAACAGGCTGTGCTGAAGCGGCGGCAGCGCGGAGGGCGGCGGCGGTGACCGTTCATCCCCCGGTAACGGGCAGGGACACCGACCATCCTCCTCCAAGTCCCCCACGCCCGAATCGTGGAGATGCCCCGATGTCTCCATAACGGCGGGACCGGCGCCGCTTTACAGGGCACCGGTTCCGCTTTACTTGCCACCGGCCCCGTTCGCTGGATCATGAATGGGCGCCGTGCGCTCTCCGCTATCGCCGCCGCCACCGCCCCCGCCGCTGCCGCTGGCCCGGCCCCGCAGCGCCATTGGCCACGCTGGGGCTCCCCGCAGGCTGACATCATCCCCGCCCGCTCCCCGCTTTGTATCTCCCCCCGCATCACACCCCCGGTTCCTGCATCTCTGCGGGGTCATTCGGGACTTGTAGTGCACCGGGTGGCACCAGTCACCAGTCCAGTGTGCCTCGACAGACAAGTCCTGAACGACCCCTCATCTGTTTTACCCACTGGGTACCCCCATGGGTATCCCCCTCCTTTTATATAATCCCCCTTAATCCCTTATAGAGGCTGAAGATTACGAGCAGCAGCTGGAGCAGGTGCTCCCATTCTGGGGTGGGTCACCCCATGGATCGGGGGGTGTGTGTGTCCCAGGATGTCCCCAAGGTGGGGGATCAGGGTGATGGTAGACCCAGAGTACGGGATATATAGGTAGAGCTGTATATATACGGCCCTAATCCCCCTTCACAACCCTCAGCCCACCCAGGAACTACCCCCCTCCCCTGGCCATGCCCAGCTGTTGCGGGAGAGGAACAGATATTAGAGTAGGAGCTTGGGAAGCAGATAATCCGTAGGGAATTGGCTGCTGGAAGCCCTATTAAAAGACACCATGAAGCATCCAGCTGGTGATCCCCCTGCTTGGACAGAAGGTATTGAACTGCACCTCTGCACTCCAAAAGCTAAAGGAAACCCAGGGTGGGGGTGGGGCAGCATCACCTGTGTGTCCCTCCCCCAGAAAAGAGACACAGCCCCAGTATGGCAGAGTTTCTCAGTATCAGAGCTTTATTCCAGAACAGGAAGCATTGGCAGAAGGTGGAGGGAGAGATGCTAAGGGGCTGGGGCAGGGGGAATGCGGTCCCCAAGCCCCAGTGGAGGGACATGGAGCTACAGGCCCCTGTGGAGCGACTGCAGCAGTGTCTCCAGCTGCTCATCCAGGGACAGCTTATCCCCATCATTGGTGATCACCCAGTCAAAGGCCACTCCCTGGTCCAGTCCGCACTCAGACTCAGCGTCGTCCACCCCTGGCAACAGCAGAGCCCAAGGAGGCCCCAAGGATGGTCAGGACCTGTCTATCTGTCTCCCCACCATGGCCTCACCCCCCAGAACTGGGGGACTTGATCCAAAAGCCTCTGGCTCCCACTGCCAATGAATGGTAGTGGAGGCAGCAGACCTGTGCCCATGGGGCAACACCAGTCTTGGTGCCATGCTCGGGGAAGCCTACCCTCACTTGCTTACCAGTGACAAAGACCCAGTTCCTCGTCCTCCTTGTCTCCTCAGTAGCCACCACCCGAATGGTCTGCACCACATCCCCGTAGACGTTCTGGAACCACTCCACATCCGAGAGACGCCGTGTGTCACTCACCACCTGCGCAGGAGCTCCATCAGCACCTGCCCTGCATCCCCAGTGCCCCCTGTGCCCTCCCCAAAAGCTCACCCACACTGGCTGCACTGCCCCCTCCACTGCTGCCCGGCAGAAGAAGCCGGGGTCGGCGTAGCGTTTCTCCTCGCCCCAGCGGATCATGTCCTGACGGTACATCTCCTTGTACGCGCTGGCATCCAGGAGTCGCTGGAAGTCCAGACCATGCTCCTGTGGGGAAGGGGGGTCAGCAGGCATGGCCTGGGCCAAGGAGCATGGCATGGCACAGCAAGGGCTGTTGTGACGTGCCATGCCTCAGCACAGCATGGCAGAATGGCATGGCTCAGTGTGGCACAGCTTGGCATGATGTGGTATGGCACGAGCATGGGATGGCACAGCTTGGCACAGCATGGCTTGGTGTGGCACAGCATGGCACAGTTCAGCACAGCATGGCGAAGCATCAGATGGCACAGCATAGTGCAGCAGGGCACGGCACAGCTCGGCACTGTGTGGCACGCGTTGTATGGCATGAGCATGGGAAGGCGCAGATCAGCAAAGCACGTGCCCTGGCACAACTCTGTGGCACTGCATGCCACGGTGTGGTACCGTGTGAGCGTGGGACGGCAGAGCACGGCACGAAGTGTCCTGGCATAGCTCGGCAGGGTGTGACACGGCACAGAGGGGTGTGGCACGGCTCGGCGCGGCCGCAGTACCTTGGCGTACTGCTCCTTGAGTGGCCCGGAGAGGCGCAGGATGGTGCAGACGTCGGGGCCAAGCCTGCGGGAGAGGGATCAGCGGGACGGGCACTGGCACCGGCTCCAATCGGCCAAGTCCCGGCCTCCTTGTTCTTGGGTACCAACCCCGCCCCAGGCGCCTTCCCCGCCCACAGCCCCGGTCCCAATCCCGCCCCGCCCGGTACCGGTTCCGCAGCTCCTCGGCCACGAAATCCTTCCCCGATTTCCTCTTCCCGCTCAGCAGCAGCACCGCGCGCGGTGCCGCCATAGGCGCCTCCGGCCCCGCCCCCGGCCCGCTCTGGCCCCGCCCCCGGGCCAGCTGACACCGCCCTCCGGCGAGACGCGTGTCTCACGGCGCCCTCCGCAGGGCAGAGCCGGCACTGCAGCGAGGGAGCCCACTACCCCCTGCGGGGCCACGGCGGGTCCTGGCCTCCCTCAGTATCCTGTACCCTCAGCACTCCTCTGCCCCCCCCGCCCTTTCGTTCGCCCAGTCCCGCCACTTCCTCCTCACATATCCCCTTCTCCTCTGGCGCCCTCTCTCCCCAGCACTCTGCTCCCCTTAAAAACCCTTTTCCTCCCAGCATCCACATTTCCCCAGCATTCTTCCCCTAACAACCTCTAGCCCTCCTCTGCACACTGCTTTCTCCCAGCATCCATTTCCCCCAGTAGCCTCTTTTCTCCCCCAGCATCCTTCCCCCCAAACTCCCCCCTCTGCACCCCACTTTTTCAACTGCCCCCCACTTCCTCTAGCACTCTTTCCTCTTCACACTGTTCCTCCTCTAAATCCGTTTTCCCATAGCATTTCTGCTCTTCCAATAACCTCTCTTCTCCCCCAGCAACCCCCTTCCCCTTCAACATCCCATATTCCTCTCTGCCCCCTCTTTTCACCTGCACCACCTCTCCTCCAGCACTCCTTCTTCCCCCTTGCATTCCTTCCTTCCCTCTCAGCAACCCTTCTTTGTCCACAGCACCCGGTTCCCATCTGCTCTCCTCACACTCCCTATTCCTCCTCTGAACCCCGATTTCCCCAGCACCCTCCCTTTACCCTCCCCCCCAGCACCCCCATTTTCCCCACATGCACACAGCTCTGCCCAGCAGTGACTTTATTCATGGTGGCAGTGCAGCATCACAGAGTGTATTTGGTTGGGAGCATGGCCTTACTCGGCCCTACAGGGCGTGAGGGTAGCCCGCAAACTCCCACAAACAGCCTGTGGGGAGCCCCTGCGTGTGGGTGCTGGCACACTACCGCGCTACTCCCCTGGCTCTACCCACTTGTGCCGTGCTGCCGCGGGGCTCTCCGGCCCCACTCGTTCCTGGAGGTGCTGCAAGAGAAGGAGAGGTGTGAAGGGGTGGGAGGCGGGGGAATCCCTGGGGACCCCCAGCAACATCTGCGCCAGCTCACCCACTGTAGTGCTGCAGCACATACTCCTCGAAGCCATCGGCCGCCTCCTTGTCACCCTGCTCCTGCCGTGCCACATCCTCCAGCAGCTCCTCCACCTCATCCACGAAATCGACGAACCGCAGGCAGTCATGGGTGAAGACTCCATTGGCCCCAAAGGCCCCATCCAGCTGCGCTGCCAGCCCCCTGAAGTGCCCCCCCAAGCCCAGCTGCCCCATGAAGCTCTCCAGCAGTTTCAGGAACTGCACCTTCTGCACCGGCTCCAGCGCAGCCCCCAGCACTTCCCGGCCCTCCTTGCGGGCACAGTCGGCCACCCCAGAGCAGCCCTGCGGTGCCCGGTAGCGCCTGAGCCGGGGCAGCTCATGGGAACCACACTGGGGGCGACTGTGAGATGGCTTCCCCCAGGCTTTGCCTGGCTTATGTTCCTGGGGTGGCCGGGGATCCTTCTTGTGCCAGTGGGGTTTGCCATGCTCCCGCCTCTCGTGATGGTGGGGGGCCCCCCTGGCGCCGTGCTGCTTGTGCCACCTACTCTCCTTCACCTTGAATGGCTTCTTCCAGGGTGTGGGGAAGGACCCAGCTCCCTCTGCCTCCAGCACCTGGGCCAGGTGCTGCTCCAGGGTGCTTAGTTCCTCCACAAGTCCCTCGAGATCCCCAGAGCCCCGCACATGCTTCAGGGTGTCCGCCAACTCCTGCCGCAATGAATCCAGACTGCCATGCCACCGTGCTGCAGCCTTGCTGTGTGTTGGCAGACCTGTGGCACGGAGCTGCTCTGCTGCTGGCTCCCCAGGGCTGCGCGGTGCCCCTGTGGCCTGCAGGCGCCGCAGCTCAGCTTGGGCCTCCCGCAGCGCGGTGACCTGCTGCTCCAGCGCTGCACGCAGCTGCGCGTTCTCTGTGGCCAAATTCTGCTGCTGCGCTCCGGCCGCTGCTGCCTTGCCCTCGCTCCTATGCAGCAGCGCCTGCAGCTCATCCTTGTGGGCCTGGGACAAAGGTGGGGGGCTGTGAAAGAGGTGGCAGCAGGACAGAAGCATCGGGACACAGCACCGGGACATGGCACTGGGCACCAACCTGCAACTCCGCCTGCATGAGCCGGATCTCCTGGTTCTCCTTGGCAAGCTTGTCCAAGAGTTGGCTCATGGACTGCACGCTCTGGGGATTCCCAGGATCTGGCAGAGTGGGCTTCTGCTGCGAGTCCTGGAGGACAGGAAGATTGGGAGCCCTGGGGACACCCCCTGCCCTCACTCAGCCCTCCCTGAGACCCTTCCTTACGTTGCTGTCTATGGACAGTGGTGACTCCTGCTCCCCAGCAGCCAAGTCCCAGCTCCCCACACTCTCCAAAGGGCCTGCAGAGGAGGACATGGGTCTGAATATCCAGGCTGCTGCAGGATGTCCCTCTGTCCAGGTAGGCTAGTCCTCTGTACTTACCATCTGTCAGGTCATAGATGCCACCTGGGGAGAGGAGGGGACAACGAGGGGAATGTCTGGACTCCACCCTGAGGCTTCAGCCACCAGGACCCCCACTTACCAGTGATGATCACCAGCCCTACAGCCACCAGTGCCAAGGCACCCAACAGGTACTTGCTCATACTGAGACCATCCTCATCACCAGGTGTCCCCCGGTGTGGGGCAGGCAAGACAGTGGGGGGCCCAGGACAGGGCTTGTGGCCCTGCCGCTGACGCAGCCCCTCCGTGTCAGTGTCACTGCTGGTGAAGCACCTGTCTTCCGTTGTTGGCCCTGGAGGGAGACAGGGTCACCTCCAGGGAGGGTCTGCACCTAAGCATTGCCAGCACGGATTCCCCCAGGCCAGTCCCCAGCAAGGCCCTGACCTGCTTTGGGGGTGTCAGGGCAGGGTTGTGCCTCAGCCTCAGGCTCCTCCTGCTCGTTGCCCTCTGGCATGCTGGACTGTGCAGAGCTGTCCAGGGCAGGCACTGCCCATGCTTTGGGGTCCCCACACTCCTCTGCATCCTGCAGAAAGAGGCACTGGCATGTGGGGTGTCCACACGGGCAGAGCAGCCCACCCGTTCCAGTTCAGCCCCAGCCCCCTGGTTCTGACTCACCCCCTGCACGCTGCCCTCAGGACACAAGGTCTGGCTGGGGAAGGTGGTACCACTTTTGGTGGTCGCAGCTGGGGAGGGGCAGAACATGGACTTGAGACAGTGGCACAGGGAGGTGACACCACGCCTGTCTCATACCCATGGTGGCTGCCTGCCTGTGACTGTGTCCTGGGTGCCTTCATCATCCTCCTCTGGTTCCTCATCCTCCGACCCATGGGAGGTTGAATCCTGCTCTGGACCCACCGTGTCGATGGGCAGACCCTAGGGGAAGGGGGGACATTGGTAGACACCTTCAGCCCCAACCTTCATGTGCCACACTGCCTGCAGCCCTTGGGGTCTCCAGTTCTGGGATGTTGTCCTGGAGATTCCCAGCAGTGAACGTCTGCCCTGGGGGGTCCTCAGCCCTCACCTCGCTGCCTGCCAGCACCCAGCTGCTCTCTGAGTCTCGGGAGTCCAACTCCTCCGCCATGGGGACAGCCCAGTGCCACCTGCAAGGAGACGGATGGACAGACGGACGGACAGCAGGACGTGACCCAGCTCCCGGTACCAGCGGGATGTGACTGGGAGAGCCATGGTCCCGGTGATAGCCAGTTCTCAAGCGCTGCCTGTGGCTGGTGGGCTTTCAGAGAGCCGTCCCGGAGCACCGGCTCCGCCGCGTCACCCCCACTGACACCAGCTGCCACCGCGGGGATATTTTTAGCCGGTGATGACGCCCGGCAGGTGCTCGGGGGACGC
This sequence comes from Atrichornis clamosus, assembly GCA_013400975.1. Taxonomy (NCBI): domain Eukaryota; kingdom Metazoa; phylum Chordata; class Aves; order Passeriformes; family Menuridae; genus Atrichornis; species Atrichornis clamosus. The sequence goes on along the minus strand of WBMZ01016434.1, from coordinate 23,744 downwards.
GGGGCCCGGCGTGGGGAAACTAGGGGCCCCGATCGGGATCCCACCGCCCCACAGCAAAGCGGCAGCACCGGAAGGAGATTTCGAGCAGCCCCCGCCCCGCTCTTTCCCACCATCCGCCCGGGACCCAGAACCGGCCTGGGGGTGACGACCCCACCGGTGACAACCCCCTCCCCTCAGCTCCCTAGAACTCCGTCTGACCTGCGCCCGCACCTCCCAGGCCGCGCACGGCCCCCGCCCCGACCCCGCTACCGGCCCGGCAGTAGCAGCGCCGCCCCGCGGCCCGGGCGGTACCGACACCCGCTGCGTCCTGCCGGGAACTTTCCCCGGGGCCGCAACCGCCCTCGGGACGGGGCGCACACGTGACGCGAGCAGCCAATCGCAGCGCGCGGCGGAGCGTCAAACCAATGAGGTGCGCGGGGGGCGGGAAGGGCACGCGCGGCCCCGCCGGTACCGGACATCCCCTCCCCGGCCCCTCCCCCTCCGCCCCCCCCGGTACCGGACAGACACCGACACCCCCGGACACCTCCCTCGGACAGACACCGACACGCGCGTTTAAGAGTTTTATAACAACGGTACAAAAATTTCCATTAACGATTAGCTAAAACGGGGGGACCTCGGGTGGGAGAGCAGGCATCGGGACCATCCCGAGCACCGGAGCAGGGGAGCAGGGGGATGCCCCGTGAAGGTGGAGGGGGGCACTTGGACCGCTGCACAGCCTGGGAGGGAGCCCTCTGCAAGGGCACTGACCCAATTGGGCACCACTGCGGGGCACCAGGCAGCCTCAGCCAGCCCAGAGCCGGTGCACCGGGGCCAGAGCCTTGCTCAGAGCAAAGGGCTGGCAACGGCACGGCCAGCATCATCCCAGATCCCCTGGTGGGTCCCGGTGGCAGGCAGTGCCTGGTGAGCAGCCACAGCCAGTGCATAGCAGTGCCTCTCTGGCTGGCAGTGGGGGTGACAGCTACAAAAAATGGGGGTTTGGTCCTAAATCGGTGGGGGAAGCTGTACATGGCAGCAGAAGGGTGGCTCAGCCGTCGTTGGCGGTCACCAGCTGTCCCATGCCCTCCCGGATATAGACTGACTGGATCTCCTTCGTCTTGAGGCAGAAGTCGCAGGCCCAGACAGCAGAGGCCTCAGTGGTGAGCAGCCCATAGGCATTCTCGGTCATCCCTGTGCACTCCCGGTGGAACCACTTCTGGCAGGAGGCCTCGCACAGAATGGCATCCTGGTCGTCGTTCACCTCGTTGCGACAGGCTCCACATGGGTACACGAGCCCCGGTGGCGGCTGGTGCCCCGAAGTGCTGGCAGCCTTGCCGGGGGGCGGCAGTGGGAGGCTGTTGGTCTCAGGGGTGCTGGCACTGCGGCCAGCACTGCTGGGGGCAAAGCCAGGCTGTGCCCCATTGACGGTGGCGGGGGAACCTGAATGCTGCTCCTGGGCGAAGGTGCTAGGGGGAGGGTTCTTGCTCCCCTCCTCACCGCTAGCAGGGAAGCCAGGATCGGCCCCAGGGAAGGGACTGGCTGTGGGGGGCAGGGGTGGCATGTTCTGCCCTGGGCGCTGCATGGGCGATTGTCCAAAGATGTTGCCGGGCTGGCTGAAGCGCTGAGCCACTGCTGGGCCCCCGGAGGGGTTGAGGGCTGGCCCGGGGCCCATGTCCCCTCGCGGGGGCTGCCCCATAGTGGGGGAGATCATGGGCCCGAAGCCCGCAACAGGCCCCTGCATGAGCTGCCCCATAGGTGGGCTGAAGTTCTGTCCAAGGGGCTGGCTGAAGGGCTGCCCAGTGAAGGTCAAGCCCCCTGGCTGCACGTAGTTGGGATTCTGGGGGGGCATGCTGAAGGCTGGGCCCATCTGCCCGGGGGCGAAAGGGGGGGGTTGCCTCCGCAGGGGCTGAGGACCCCCGCCGTAGCCAGGGGGCACCTGCGGCGACATCCCCCCCTGCACGCGGAAGCCGCCGAAGGGGACGGGGCTGCCCAGGAAGGGAGCAGGGGCCGCCCCCACCTTGGGGGCCCCGAAATCATCCTCGAAGGGATTGGAGGCCACCAGGTGGTCCACCATGGGGGTGGGCGGCGGGGCGAACTCCGAGAGGTGGGAATAGGCGGGGCCCTGCGGGGAGAAGGTGGCGGTCAGGGCTGCTGCAGCCCCCTTGGCCCCCGCGCCGCCCCGAGCCCAGCCCTACCTGCGTGTTGGACTTGCGCCGCTTCTTCTCGGGGCTCTTCATCTGCAACCCTGGGGGGACAAGCGGGACCGCGTCAGCGGGAACGGGGCGACCCCCACCCACCCCGGCCCCGGTCTGCCCTCGCTCACCTGCCTTCCCCTGTTTCCGGCCGGGCCCGCCGGCGGCAGCGCTGCCCGCGGGGTGCGGGGGCCCAGGCGGGGGCGGCGGGGCCGGGACGGCTCCCTCCAGCTTCTCTGCGTGCGGGGCCGCCATGGCCCGACCGGAACCGGAACCCCCGCGGGGCTAAGCACAGCCCGCGGAAGGCGGGGCGAAGCGCGCGGGACGCGTCAATCACCCCACACTCCCACTCCCACCCCTCAGTTGGACCAAACCAAGTGCAGCGCGATGGGGGACAGACGAGATAAACCATGTATGAAGTCCTGGGCGGAGGGGAAGGAAAAAAGACCAACTGGAGAGCCCGTAGGGGAGCGCGGGGCGGAACCCCCCGCCCACGGTGACCCGCCGCCAGCTCACACCAGCCAGGGCCTAGAGAAATACCAACTTTAATACAACCGCCAGTTCCTTTGGTATAGCTGGGCCAGGGGCCCGGGGCTGCGAGGGGCGGGGCTGCGCTTTGGCTTGGGGGAGTTATACTGTGCATGCAGGGGGGGCCTCCCGCCACCCGCCCGGGGCTGGCAGAGGCGCTCGTGCCCAGCCGGGCCAGGCAGGCAGGGAGAGGACGTGGTGGCGCATGTCCTGGAGCACAAGCATGTCACGGATGGGGTACAGGGTGCTGGGAGCATGGGGGAGGCTCTGTCCCCAGCCCCTGCCCTTGCATAAGAGTGTGGGACCTGCGGGGTCAAGGCACAGAGTTAACACGTAAAGTGATCTGGTACGGTCGAGGGCCTCATGCTTGGGGGAGCAGCGCCCCCCATGGGCCCCCTCCTTGGCCCAAGGGCCAGAGACAAGGACAGGCTGCCTCTGGCTCGGGGGGCTGAGCCCTGCCAGCCTTGAGCCTGTGCTGGTGAGCACAAGAGTGGCTGTGGCACGACAACAGGGCTGGGCTGGGGTAGGAGCCAGAGTTGCTCTGCTAAGGCTGGAGCTGGAGGAGCAGGGGCTTTGCAAGAACAGTCCCCCACCCTGTGGGCACTCACAGCCTGAGCCCCACATGGCCACGAGCTTCACGTGACGGGAGAGAAGCCCTGTCCTCAGCCAAGTCCATGCTCAGTCCCGGGCAGAGCACCTAGTAGAGTCTGAGGGCTCTCTGGGGCACAGAACAGGGCCAGGGGGCTGCGCATTGGGGGTGCTGCGCAGTGTGGCCCCCAGGCGCTCACAGTCTTCTCTCCACTGGCTGCTGCAGGCACATCTCACTGCCGGCCGAGATTATGGGCAGGTGATTGTCCATATGGTAGCTGATGAGGTGGCTGACACTCTCGAAGCGATGATCTTTTGTCCGCACCTGGGGGGCCAGAAAAGGGGTGCCCAGGAGGCTGTCAGTGCCCACAGGAGGCAACAGGCACCACCCTCCATGGCATGGGCTGGGCACAGACCTGGGGATGCAGTCTCGCCCCCATGCTCGACAAGGCCCTCTCCATCTCCTAAGCCAGGCCAGAGTTGTCCCCTTTCGAGCAGTGCAGAACCCCAATGCTCTGGTGGCCCTTGTAATCCCTAGGACCCCACCAGCTGCCCCAAGCTCCATCCCCAGGACCGTACATGGACTCACCACTCCCTCAGGATCGACGAGCAGCAAATGCTTGGGCAGCCCACCCTGCAAGCCGGTCAGCACGTATTGGCCTGGGGTGGTGGTGCTCTCTCGCACCAGAAAATCTCCATTCACCTTCAGCAGCTTCTCAGCCTCTTTGCGATTCATCTTCCCATGGTACCAGGGCTCCCGTCTCAACTGCTCCTCTATAGAGGCCACCACCTGGGCGGGGGGCAGCCCCACAGGCACAGATGGGGGCACACGCAGGGCATCTTCGAAGGGTTCTGCAGGGAGAGAGGAGCAGGGGAATCATGACCAATCCCTCAGAGAGCCACCCACTGCCCTGACTGTGGCCCCCATTCCACTCACTCATGTCAAAGAGGTCCCTCTGTGTGCTGCCATTGGCTGTGGCTGGGGTGCTGGCAGCCGAAGCTTGGCGTGTCTTGTCTATGTTCTGCACATTGACGTAAGACGGGTCATCAAACAGGTCCATGCGGCCAGACGTGCCTGCTGGGTGTTTCTCTCTCCCTACTAGCAGGAGCACTGTGGTCAGCAGTGCTCCAGCCCACCTTGGACTCCCACCAGTGCCCACCATCAGAGCACTCAAGGTCCATGAAAGAAGATGGGGACTGGTCATGCCCATCACATTACCTTGGGTGGGACCATGCTGCTTCTGGGGGTCATACTCCCCACTGGATGACTGGCCGACAGGCTGCAGGGAGAGGCAGTGATGAGCCCCCACCCCCTTTCCTGTTCCCCGCTTCCTGCTCCCCACACCCCGGGCTGCTAGAGATGCTGAGGAGACATGAATAACCCTCAGCAGAACCCATGGCCCAGTCAGGCTCCCTGCATCTCCCTTGTAAGATGGAGCCTCCCCAAGAGGATGTGCCCCAAGCCTCACCAGTGTGGCACCCAAGTGACTGGGGGTCTGAGCAGCCCCATCCCGCAGCCTCATGTCCACGACCCCCCCAATGGGAGGCTCCTTGCCAGGGAAGTCATTGTAGTATTGGTGATCCAGGGCTGGTTCCTCCTCTTCTTCGTCCCAGGCAGAGCCATCGAACCCTGCCATCCTGGGAGAGCACAGCACAGATAAGCCTGTGACAGCAGCCACGGCTGTCCCCACTCTCCAAAACCGATCTCAGACACCCTCCCACCTTCCTCCTTCTCATACAACCCTGCCCTGACCTGTCATGGGGGGTCACCAGCTTCGGGGGGTTCTTCAGGTACTGCTTGAAGCGCAGTTCAAAGGCCTGCCCGATGGTGCTGATCACATCCTGTGCCAAGCCTTCAGGACACTCCAGGATATGGCAGGCTGGGTAGAAGACAGTGGGATGGGATTGTGGAACTCCAGCAATAAGGTTCTTCACCCCTGAGCCTGCCCTGTACACCCCAGAGCTTTCTTATGGGTCACCCAGTTTCCCCCCTTCACTGAGCTGAGCCTGAACACCCCGAAAGTGGGGCTTTGGCACTGCGGAGCCTCACAGCACCCTCACCTCTCTGATTGACAGGGTCTTTGGCAACATAGGCAACGTATTCGGCTGTGTCCTGTGGGTGAGACAACAGCATTGAGAGGGCTGCTGGGGAGCACTGGGCCCAAGACCTCGGGAGAGGGCAGGAGAGACACCAGTCCCTTACAAGGGGCATGGATGGGGACCTTGCGTACTCACCGGGTCTCCCCCAGATGCAAAGGATATGGACTGCATGTGGTGATTGGCGATGATCTGCAAGGCAGAGAGGTCACTGGACATAGCCAGGAGTTCCTTGCCACCCAGCCAGGTTTGGCATGTCCCACTCCTCCCAGGGCTGGCCTGCCATGGGGGCTCACAAGCCTCCAGAGCCCTGGTTATGAGCCACAGGCCACCAGGAACAGGACTGGAACATCACCAGGGCCACCAAGAGCAGGGTCAAAACCAGGAGACCTGGCCCCAGGCCAGGGGACTTGGGTCTCACAGTCTCCAGGAAGGCTCCCGCAAAGCACATGGGTTATTCCTCCCACCTCTTCAGCCCCGGGGACTGCAGAGAGGTAGGCACTCATCACATCACACAGCCCACCCATTTTTTGGGAGGCTGGCAGCATATCCTTCCCCAGCAAGACCTGGGGTGAGGTACATGAGGGTTTCTGCTTGTTCAAAGCCAGCCCAGCTCCCAGCCCCTCCCCACTCTCACCTGCTTGCAGTCTGAGGCCATGAGGTTGAGGCTGCTGGTGGAGATGGTCAGCGTGATGGGCATGCCTGCAAACTTCAGGTTGCTCTTGCCCAGGATGGAGTTCAGGGAGCGACCGCAGGGCTGGGGGCAAAAGGCAGTGTAGGGAAGGGGCTCCCCAGACCAGACGCAGCCCAGTGGTGGGAAGACAGGGCACATCCCACTGCCTCCACAGCAGAGATGGGCACCTCGTCCTAATCACTGGCCCTGGCCCAAGCCACAGTGGGAGATCAGAGCCCTGGGCTGACCAGCACAGCACTGCCAGCTGGGCTGGTATCTGGTCCTGGGCCCTGTGCCCAAACCAGCCAAGCACACTCCCCCAGCAGCTCCCCAGCTTGGCCTCACCTTCCTCCTCCTCACGGCTCCCTTGGCACCAGGCACAGCCTCACATACCAGCCCAATGGCCTCCCTGCAGGGAGCACAGTGAGATGTCAGTCCCCTCAATGCCCACCTTGCCCCAAGACCCCCCAATCACAGGACTGAGGACACGAGGACCACCATAGAAGAGGCAGGGTGACAAAGTGGAAGCTCTCAGGCAATGCCAGCCTGGGCTCTTTGGGTGGGCGAAGTGCACTGGTGTTAGCATTTGATGGGCTGCAGCAGCCTCGCCCCTCCTGAAAGCCCCACATGTTACCAGGGGCTTGTATGGGGCTCAGACAACTCCCTCACCCCTCCCCAAAAGCAGCAGCCCCTGGGGAGGGGCAGAGCTCACCTGGTGACCTGTGTCCTGGTGTTGAAATCCAGAGCCCTCATGGACTGGAGCACTTCCACACAGCCCATGTACTGTGCAAGAGAGCAATGTGAGCTTGGCCAGCCATGGGGTTCACCCCCGATCCAGCCAGGGAGAGGGCTGGGGCCTCAAATATCCCAGCTCTGCAGCAGTGACCTCCCTGGGAATTCCACTGCCCCACCCTGCTTCTCACCCGTCCGTCAAAGAGCATGCCACGAGGTCCCCAAATCCTTGGTGACCCTTCCCACTCTGCCCCACTCCCCATCACTCACCCGGACATGGTAGGAAACCCCGGAGCCCATGACCTTGTCATCAGGATGCAGCCAACCACGGGTGGGCTTATTGACAAAGCTGCCGTGACGGGTCCATTCATCACCCCCCAGCTGGCCACCTTCCACCCGCGTCTTCTTCCCACAGCTCAGCTTGTTCATATCCTGGGAACAGACAGCGACAGGTCTCACTGAACCAGGGCTGGCAGCACCCCCTGGCACCAGTGCTGGCATCCCAGGGGGACCAGGTTCCCTCGGGCTGCTGCTGGCTGAAGAGCCCCGCAAGCTGAGCAGGTTGGCAGGATTGGAGAGCTTCAGGTTGGCCATTTTGGGGAAGAAGGAGCAGAGGGTGGTGGGGCTCTCCTCCAACTCAGGTGAGAGCTCCCTGAGAGGTCTAGTATAGCCGAGTGAGGAGAAGGACAGGGAGCCAGGCAGAGACTGCATGTTTGCAAGGTTCTCCACCGGAGAGGATGGGACCCCGAGGCCCCCCATTGCCTCCTCCAGAGAGGAGACAGACTCGTTCCGCAGGTGGCTGTATTTGCTCTTTTGCAGGAGATCCATGCTGGAGAGACGTGAGAAGGGCCAGAGCTGCCCTGTCCACAGTGGCAGTGGGGTGGAGGCAGCCAGCTGGGCCTCACAGGGGCCCCACGGAGAGTCAGAGTGCCTGCAGCAGCCAGGAAGCTGCCCCCAAGCAGAAGCCTTGGCCGAGCTCCACGCTACGTCCACGCCAGCCCAGCATGGCTGGCAGGGAGAGCTGGGCCTGGGACGCTGGGCAGCAGGTCCAGGGGCTGGCCGGCACTGTACAGGCACAGCCGATCGATCCCGATCGGCGTCAGCAAGGATGTGCAGATCTGTTCAGACTGAGAGCAACACACCACAGCAGGGAGGAAACGGGGCCGCAGCGACACCCCAGGGAGCTGCTGGCATAGGGAGGGGAGCTCAGAAAGCTTTGCCCTCAGCCTGGAGGTCCTCAAGCCCCTTGCCACTCCAGCACCCGGCCAGCAACAAATCCCATTGTCTTCATCCAGGGCCAGATCGAGCTCCCTCTACTCTGCTGCTGGATTTGGCATGGCCACCCTCCGCCCTGCCCCTCACTCCAGCCCGTGTGGCCGCCCGCTAAGAGGAAATCAAAAGCATGAATATTTAAAGCCCGGAGACAAGGCAGACACGGAGCGCATCCAAACCCATCCCAGTCCTGCTCTGAGCACCATCCAGGAGGGAACAAGGTCCTTCTGTGGCAGCCAGCACCACCCGACCCACGTGCCGGCGGCGAGCAGCCGCTGTCGGCTCGCCAGACTCTGCCAGGGGGAAGCAACGAGATGCCGAGGCGACACCGGTGCTCGCAGCTGCCTGGAATGCAGGGACATCCAGTTCTTTGAAAGCACGGATCTCGCCTGGAGGGCTGGTGGGAGAAAAAGAAGGGCGGCCAGAAGCAGGGTACAGGTAGGCTGTGCGCTGGGTGAAGCAGGGCTCAGCACGGGCCCCTAGCTGTGGCGGGGAGCCGGCGAGAGGCTGCAGCTAATCGCTGCTGCTGTTGCTTCCCACATCCCGACGGTTCCTTCCGGGAGAAGAGATGAAGGGGCTGCGGCTCATCGGAAGAGCTGTGCTGACTCACAGGGAGCAGGGCAGGCTCTGCCCACGGCAGGGGCTGCGCTGAGGCTGGGGCGCAGCGCAGGAGGAGCTCCCGGCGAGGGGTGGGGACCCAGCGCTTATCTGGAGCAGAAAAATCAAGGTCACAGGCGGAGCTAGCCAGAGTGGGCATCGGGAGCGGGCATTGGGAGAGGTCATCGAGAGCGTGCCAGGGCGGGGTAAAAATTGTCCCCTTCAACCACCGGGAGCTGGGCAAAGCTCCCACCTGTGGATCAGGGGGCTCAGGGGCAAGTTTCCCCTGTTCCCCCATCCTTGACACACTTGCATGCAACAGGAACTTGGGCTGGCCCGACTGTGCTGTCCTCCACAGCCTTGGCCCCACTGAGAAACAAGCACTCTCCCCCTCCACCACCTGGGGGATGAGGCAAGGATTTCAGGCAGAACCAAACCCTGACACACCACAGGCCAGAGTCTTACTAACCACCAGGCGCTCTGCAAAACTGGCCACCAAACCAAAACCTGGTAAATCCAGGCCAAGGGAAGGGCTCTCCGTGATGGGAGCCTTCACCCAGCACTGCTCAGCACTGGCAGCTGCCTGCCCCACTTCCCAAAGCCTGGCACATTGCCATGGGAACAGGGAAAAGAAAACTAGAACAGAGCAAAGGTGGCTGAAATTGTCACCTGCATGATGCGAGGGGATGTGGCTCATGACAGTGGGTCCCTTACTAAAGCATCTCCTTGTCCCATGCACACTGCCTCTGTGAATGCCAGCCCCCACCTCAGCCACGGTGGTCCCACAGGTGCAGAGAGACTGTGCTGGCCGTCCCACAAAGTGCTCATCCCCGCCAGGGGCCCCTGGCTGCTCAGCACTGTGACCTTCCCGTGGCTGCAGCACCACTGCTTAAAGAAAAGCAGGAAGGCCAGGGCCAGGGAGCCAGGAAGCTGCCGGCCCGGTGAGGAAGCTGCCGGGCCAGTGCAGCTCCGCTGCCACAGGAGCCTGGCTCGGTGGCATCAAGTAGCTGCGAGGCAGTGGGGTTTGCTCATGAGGGGTTGGTCACTAGTAGATGGGGCTGGGGTCACTCAGCACGGCAGCTCTGGGAGCCCTGACACTTCCCCAGGATAAGAGCAGGAGGGAATTGCATGGGGGCAGGAGTGTCTCCTTGGCCCCTTCCCACCAGCACAGGGCCTAGAGCAGCCATCCCCTCCAGGCAGCAAAGGGCTGATGAGCCTCACAGCTGAAGCCCCTGCTCAGACACACCTCTGCTTTTATAAGCTAAAGTAATTCCTGATTTTTCTCAGAACCTTTGAGACCAGCCTGCCCACATCACCCAACAGCCTAAAGATGCATTGCTGCTCCCAGTCCTTGGAGACAAGAGGTGCTGCCACCACACACCCCCTAGCCCCAGAGTTCACCTCAGGACATCAGAGCTCCTCCCGGTGGGCTCTGAGTGCAGAAGGCAAACCTTCTGCCTGGTGTGTGAAGGCGCAGAATGCTGGCCCTGCCTGAACAGGCAGCCCCAAGCTCCGTCCCACAAGCTGCAGCTCCTCCCCTGGCTAGGCAGATGGCAGGAGCTCCTGCCCCAGCAGCAGAGTACAAGCACAGCAGCTGGAACAACTGCCTCCGAGGAGCTCTGGGGACACATCCTGGCCCAGCTGCTCTATGTGCCCTGCCACCATGGAAAGATACTGGATCATGAGAAACAGAGCAACATGGGCTTACTTTCATACACCTGAGACTGGGACTTCACGCACAGCCTGGGGCAAGGAACAGAAGCAGAGATGGGATGCTCAGGGCCTCACTACCAGGAAACATCCTCCCAGGAAACACAAACTGGGAGCTGAGTCAGAGACCTGGAACACATCAGTGGTTTGGCAAGAAATCACAGCAAGGAGCAGGTAGCTGCAAATACAAACCTCGCCCTGGGCAGGAGACCCTCTCTGTCCAACTGCAGCCAACCCCAAACCTCCGGGGCAGGAGTAAAGCAAAGGAGAACACTCAAATCCAGTCAATAGCTGACTTTTCCACGACACATCAGAGCAGCATCACACACTACCTCTAAGTTCCTGCACAAAACCTCTCCTTCATTCTGAAGAGGGATTAGGAGACGCCAGTGGAGATCCGGGAAAGAGGCTGAAGCCCTCCCAGAAAGGAGAGGGGGCAGGCAGAATCCATCACCGAAGCCACTTAGCCCTCCACCGAAGTCCTTACCACATACTCCATCGCCGGCGGAGGGCAGGGCAGACCCCAGGCAGGGAGCAGAGACACACAGCCCCTCTCGTCTGGTACTCCGACCTGCGGTTCGGGGACAAACAGGGAGTTAGCCAGCCCTGTCCCAGCCCGCTGAGGTGGGGGCCCTGGTGCCAACAGGCAGACCCTGCTCCTCCATGCTGACCGCAGGTGGATGGGGCTGTGGCAGCCGTGCAACATGCTGCTGACACACTGGGTGAGAGAGACACGGAAGCCACCTGCTTCCCATCGGAGGAAGGATGGAGCTGGGATGTGCTGGGGCAGGAGCATGAGGCTGAGCCTGGCACTGTTCAGGCCTTGCCCACACCGGCAAATGGTGAGTGACTCTCAGGGGCCTAGAGTCACTCTATGACCCAAGACAACTGTCGGAGCTGATCCCTGCCCAGCCCAAAAACCACACGCAAGGAGGGAGAGTGGAGGCAGCCCAAAGAGGCAGAACTGCCCTCTCCTTCACTCCCTCAGCTGGCACCCTGAACGCAAAATTACAGAGTCCCCAGAGCTATGTCCCTTCCTCCCAGGAGAGCAATGATGACAGTAGTCACAGAAAGAGGCTACAGGGGGGAAGCTGGGAGATGCAGGAAGCTCTGCAAAGGGGAAAACAAGGCAAGCAAAGCAACAGCAGCTCCAGAGCTGCTGCTCTGCCCACTCCCACTGCCCAGGCAAGGTGGTCAAGGCCAGGCCAGCTGAGCAGTGCAGGGCAGTGGACATGATTTACTGCCTGGCACCAACTGTCCCCTTATCCGGGGCCAGCACCGGCTATCACTATTAGCTTGGAAAGCAGCAAGATAAGGAGGGCTCTGCTCGGCAATAGCAGTGAAGATCAACTCCTGCAGCACTGCACCAGGTCAGTCACTGCCAAGCAGAAGTGGCGATTGGGCCCTTTGGACATTGGGGATCGAGGCTGGTGGCAGGGAATGAGCATCTGGACCCTGATCCACGGTACTCAGCCTTGCCGAATTCCACTTGTGTCCCTCCTGATGATGAGACACTGTTTTGCACAGCTGCAGAGGTGGCCCAGCCACGGTATTCCCCCACCAAATGGCAGTGGGTGGACCCTCATGCCCTGCTTGGCTGGGAAGAGATGGCATCTTCAGCCCCTCTGTTACAGGCCGAGACCAGGACGGCCCTGGGAAGCACTGACAAGAAGTGCCCTTTGCTCACGGGCTTCCACAGTGCCAACGTGGCAAGCAGGGCCCAGGTCACGTTTCCTTGGAACCTGTGTCCATCGTCTACAATCCATGTGGGTGACCCCATTTAAGAGATTCAAGGGCAGAAGCAAGGACAGCCTACAACAGATAGACACAACACACTGCTGGAGAGCAGACAGACCCTGCAAGGAGGAACAACTACCCCAATCCGCAACAGTCTGATCTGCTTCAGGTACTCACCCCTGCCTTCCTCCGAAGCACGGACGGCAGGAGGGCAAACCCCAATACCGTGGAGGCCGAGGAACCCTCCAAACCCAGCCGGTGGCCCGTCCCTAATGGAGGTCACACCAATGTGGGGCTCGGGGTTCTCCTCAAACCCTGGAGCACCCCTAGAGCTGGTGTCCCTCCCATGTATCGCACCAGCACGGGGTGGGGCGATGCAAGCCTGAGCCTCAGGCACACACAAGGAATCGCCACGACGAGGGGGTCACCCCGTGATCTTAGCACAGCGCGGCACCGAAGTCCCCAGCCCCCGTCGGGGTGCACATAGGAGGATGTGGGCCTTCCCACATGAGGCGGCTGGGAAGGGCGGTTCGGCCCCCGCAGCACGGAGAGCGGCGGCGTCTCGGGGGCGGCTGCGGCAGGATCCCCGCTCGTTCCGCGGAAGGCGGCAGCGGCGAGCGATGGGGACTCAGTCCTGGCGGCACTGCGGCCGCGGGGGCACCGCGGGGCCTGGCCTTGGATCCCGGGCCCTGCGCGGCCCCATCCCCCGCAAGCGCACCCCACGCCCCGGCCGGCGCGCGCTCACCGGGCACCATCAGTCACGCGCGGGTCTCACGCCGCTATCCGCCGGTCCCGCGCTCGCCCCCTCCTCCACCCCCCCGCCGCGCTCGCCGCCACTCACTTCCGGCCCGCGCCCCTCCGGCGTGGCCCCGCTGCGCCCACGTCACGTGACCCACCAGCCAATCGTGAGCCACGCTCGAGCCGCGGGAAGCGGCACCACGACCCCGCCCCGCAGCGCGCGTGTCGGCCTATGGGCTCACGCCCCGCCCCGCCCACGGGGCGGTGCCGTCCAATGGGCGCGTGGGGCGGCGGTGTTTGAAAGCGCCGCAGGGGGCGGGGGCGCCAACGGCTGCCGGGGGAGGGCACGGCGGGTCCGTCATGGCGCACAAACAGATCTACTACTCGGACAAGTACGACGACGAGGAGTTTGAGTATCGGTACGGAGCGGAAACGGGTCTCGGTAACGGCTTGTTGAGTGGTGGGGGGCTCCCTGTAACGTCGTCTTGATAAGGACAGAGGGATCTCGGTTAAGGTTTACCGGGGTAGAAAGTCTCGGTAAGAGTACGCGGTAGGGGAGAGAGGCCATTAACGGCTCGATAGTGGAAGGGCAGTGGTGGGTGAGTCCTGGCTCCCCAGTGAGGCAAGAGGGGGGATATCCCGGTAACATGGAGGGTTCCGGTAAGGGTTCTGTATCCGGTCGCGGTGCTGGTTCCGTTAACCCCCCCGGTAGGAAATCTCCGTCCTGGGGAATGAGGGGTTGTGGGTGGTGCCCCGGTGCTCACTGAGGGGTACGGGGCGCAGGCACGTGATGCTGCCCAAGGACATCGCCAAGCTGGTGCCCAAGACCCACCTGCTGTCGGAGTCGGAGTGGCGGAACCTGGGGGTGCAGCAGAGCCAGGGCTGGGTCCACTACATGATCCACGAGCCAGGTGAGCCCCGCGGGGGAGTGGGTGGCACCCTGGGGGCCCGGCCTGACCCTCTCTCTTGCCCCGCAGAGCCCCACATCCTGCTCTTCCGACGGCCACTGCCCAAGAAGCCAGAAAAGTGAGTGGCCCCCGGCCGGCCGAAGCTCCCAGTCCTTCCGAGCTGAGAAAGCACCTTCCTTCTCCTCCTCGGCATTCCTCGGGGGCTTCACCCCCTAACCCTCGATGCCGTCTGGGCGCCGTTTTGGCGACTCAGCCCTGGCTCCGGGAACCTTTCCCGTTGCGAGGCCTCCAAAGCTTCAATAAAGTGATGTTTGGCCCTGTTTGTCTGCAGTGCCGGGGGGACGTGGGATGGTGAGAAGGGTAAGGGGTACCGCGGAGCCTACCCCATGGGTTCCCGAGGAGGGCTTTCTGGGGCCTGGGGGGGCACTGGGGGCCTCCCAGTACCTACCGGAGGGGCGGCGCAGGTGCCCTCGCCCGCCGCGCAGGGCCATGGAGGCGGAGCGACGCCGATTCCTTCTCCCCCTCCTCCTCCCCCACGATGGTTCTGTCCCTTCAGGTTCCGCTTTTAGGCCAATGGGTGCTGGCAAGAGTGCGTGACGGGCATACTGATTGGCCAATCAGCGCGCGGGGCGGTGTCGGGGTTTGCGGGGACGGCCGGGCGGGACCATGTGGGGGGCGCTGCGGTCTGCGCTGCGGACTACGGTTAGGGTTGGTGGGCCCTTGCGCGCCGCCGCCGCTCGCCCCATGGCTGCCTCGGGCTCGGCGGCGGTGGCGGCACGGGGCTCCGCCAACACCGCCGGCATCATCGTCATCGGCGACGAGATCCTAAAGGTGCGGCCGGGGGCGGGTCGGGACTGTGGGGATGGGATGGGTGGACTGGGGCCGGGGCACACCGCCGTCATGGGCGTCTCCGTTCCCCCCAGGGCTACACACAGGATACAAACTCTTTCTTCATGTGCCGGCGACTGCGCGCCCTTGGCGTGAGGGTCGCCCGGATCTCGGTGGTGCCTGATGAGGTGGAGGCCATCGCCAGTGAGGTGGCCGCCTTTGCTGCCCGCTTCACTTACGTGCTGACGTCCGGGGGCATCGGCCCCACGCACGACGATGTGACCTTCGAAGCCGTGGCTAAGGCCTTTGGGGAGAAGGTCGTCCCCCATCCCGAGCTGGTGGCTCTAGTGCATAAGTTCTTTGGCAAGACAGAGGCACAGTGCCCCGAGATGAAGCTGGCTCGCGTCCCCGAGTCCTCCTGCCTGAACTATGGCACGGACGGGCGCGTTGGCGGCACCTTCAAGTACCCACTAGTCAGCGTGCGCAATGTCTACATCTTCCCTGGCATCCCGGCACTGATGGAGCGTGCCCTGGATGGCCTTGCTCACCTCTTTCGCAGCGAGCAGACCCGCTTCCACTCCCGCACCATCTACGTGGCGGCCGATGAGATCCTCGTCACGCCTGTGCTGGACTGGGCTGACGCCACCTTCCGGGGTCGCGTCAGCTTGGGCTCCTACCCAGACTGGGAGAGCAACTATTACCGCGTGAAGCTGACGCTGGACTCAGAGTCAAAGCTGGACCTGGAGGAAGCGTATTGCTTCTTGATGAGAGAGCTGCCACCAGGTGTTGCAGTGCCGTTGGTTACAGACTGCGTCTCTCCAGCAGCTGTGGAGGTTTATGGCCTGGCTGAATCAGGTACTGGGAAAAGGTGTGCACAGCTCCGCGCCTCCACACTTCTCCTGTGCAGCCCAGCAGGACTGGGGCAGTGGAAACACCAGTCTGGGAGCAGAGCTTGCCTGTTGTGGTGTGCTAGGAGGCTTGAGGGGTGCTGAAGCTTTGCTGGTGCTGCAGCTGCAGTGGGCTTCATCCCACACAGGTGGAAGTGGGACCTGTAGCCCCAGTTAGGGCTGGTGGTGTCAGAGTCTGAGAGAGCAGTGTGCAGTAGTAGCAGCAGTGCCACAGTTCCCCAGTGCCCTCATAATCCCTGTCACATTGTGGCCAAGACATCTGGGTTGAACAAGCTCTTGCTGTGGTGCCAGCAGTGGCTCTGCTGTGTGTCTGGATATGAGACATGTCCAGAGGGTGAGGTACTGAAGGTCCTGGGGCCATGCCGAGACAGCATGACCTGGGCAGACACCAACTGTCCCATCCTGGCAGGCTCGGCCCTGGCGCAGAAGGTGGCAGCAGCCCTGCGAACCATTGAGGAGGCTTTGGACCAGTACAGCCTGGTCCAGCTCTGCGTGGGCTTCAACGGGGGCAAGGACTGCACGGCCCTGCTGCACCTCGTCCACGCTGCCATGCAGAGGTACCCACCAATGGGGCACCAGGCTGGGGCACGGCTGAGGGGTCCTGTAGACTCTATCCAGGGCTCTGGGCCTCTTGCTTGCCCCACCCTGGGGAAATGAGTGGATTCTTGGGGCCTAGCTGGTGGAGACTGGATGCTGCCTTGCCTCCAGTTGCCATTGGCCAGAGCCCAGCTACGCCGGGTCTCTCTGCAGGCGGTTCCCTGCGAGGCAGGAGAAGCTACAGGTTCTCTACATTCGCAGTGTGTCCCCCTTCCCTGAAATGGAGCAGTTCATTCAGACAACTGTCCAGAGGTAGGAGGCAGAGTGGGATGTGCTGCTGGGCAGAGGGTGTGCAGTGTTACTTGCAGCCCACAGGCAGCTGCCCACTCTGTCTGTGCAGGTATGGGGTCCATCTCTGCACTGTGGAGGGCTCCATCCGGGAGGCCCTGGCCCACCTGAAGGAGCAGCAGCCACAGCTGAAGGCTGTCCTGATGGGAACGCGGCGGACAGACCCTTACTCGCGCACCCTGACCCCTATGTGTGTGACAGACCCCGACTGGCCCCCTTACATGCGGGTGAACCCCTTGCTGGTATGTGGCCTCCACCTGCTTTGGGGACAGAACTGTTGCCATGGGGCCTGGCAGGAGGACCTGAAGAGGCTGGGAGCCAGCACTGATCTGCCTCCATCCTGGAGGGTTTCTCTCATGATTCCTGCTCTCCCCAGAGCATCTGCTGTCCTGTGTGCAGCTTGCTGCAGCTAGACTGCTTGATGCTGTCAGACAGGGCTCATTTCTGCCTGCTGGGGGGTTTCCCTGTGTTTGGGTAGGTGCTGGGAGGGACAGGTGTGCTCTGATGACCATCTGACTCTCCCGGGTGCTCTCCACAAGAGTCTGGCTTGCTTCCCTGGGGACAAGGGAGCAGCCTGTTGCCTCTGCCTCTCAATCCCTGCCCAATTCTGCCTGCAGGACTGGACCTACCGGGACATCTGGGAGTTCCTGCGCAAGCTCTTTGTCCCCTACTGCATCCTTTATGACAAGGGGTGAGTGTCCAGTGCTGTCCTCCTCATGTGCACAGCCAGTGCCCCTGGGTGCAACCCTGCAGCTGCTTCTTCCCTCTGCAGCTACACATCCGTGGGGAGCATGGCCAACACACGAAAGAACCCAGCACTGCTCTACACTGATGCTCGGGGCCGGGAGAGCTACCGGCCTGCCTATGAGCTGGAAAATGAGGAAGAAGAGCGCACCTCCCGGCAGTGAAGGCCACACTCTGTGAGGCTCTGCTGGAATGCTGCCGGCATTGACCCTGAATAAAGTTCCTGCCTGTCAGCACTGAATAAACCTGCTGCAGTCTGCACTGCACTAGCGCGTGGCCTTGTCAGGCCCTGAGGGCTCCATGGAGCACTGGTAGTAGTGGGAGGAACAAAAGAGTCCCCAGGTTGTGCCCCCTCCACATACCCACTATTGTGGAGGTTTTGGAAGCGCAGAGAATGTAGCAGGTTCCAGTGCTTGCCAGGGCCCCACATATCAGCACTGCTGCCTTTCCCCTCACGTCAGATCCTGCTGATCCCTCATCAGCCATGCACCTCCTCTGGACTGTGGCAGCCTGTCTGCCGGATGCTCCGTGGCAAGCGGCACGGGCACAGGCACTGGCACTGCCGACACCCACTGTCACCTCCCTGGGGCTGCGCCTGGGCTCCTGGTTGCTGCGGCTTCTGCGGGAATGCATCTACCTCCTTCTCTGCAGCTGGTGCATCCATGAGCTGCTGGACTAGGGAATGGCCCCCGCTCAGTGCCGCAGGACCCTGGCACTCCGTGCCTGCTATGGTGCTGTGGGTGAGTGACCTGCCTGCAGCTTGACTTGACGTGATGCTTGGGACGTGACAGGGGCCCGGCTGTGGTGTTTGCGGATGATGGAGCCCAACCACGGTGCTCCTGGGAGTGAAAAGGGCCCAGCCATGGTGTGTGTGGGGAGACAGGGGTCCTGGTTGTGGTGCTCCTGGGGGTTGAGGGGGTGCAGCCTTGGTGCTGGTCAGTGGGTCCTTATCCTCTGTGCCTTTCTCCCCTCCCTAGGACTGTGCTTGTCACCCTGTGCTGATGGAGCTGATGGACCCCTGGTGCTGGGACTCTGCTCCAGCCTGTGCTCCCCCCAGTCAGAGACCCCAATAAACCTGATTAGTGCCTGATGGGCTGCATCTGTTTGGGCAGAGCTCTGGGAATACGTGTGTGTGTGTGTGTGTGTGTGTGTGTCCCCAAACCTTCCAACCCTTGCCCTGGGTAGCACCACGGCACCCCAGCATACTCCTTATCCCTGTCCAGGACTGAGAGTCCCCATGTCCCTTGGGGCCAAGAGGCAGGAGTGGGGAGCTGGGCTACTGCCTGCACCTCCTGCCTGCCCCCCCACTGCTGACCATTTCCTGTCCCAGCCCTGTGCTGCCAAGAGTTCGTGGGAAGCAGCCAGAACAAAATATCGCCAATGGGTCCAGCCTTGCTGGGAGCTGCAGCAAAGGTCATAGCTGGTGGCACCAGGGCTTTTGGAGGGGGGTGGCTTGTGGGCAGCCTGCTCCAATGCTGCCTGTGCTAGTGCCTGGCTCTGGCACAGGGGAAGCTCCGCACCCCGTCCTCACCGGCAGCACTGGCGCCAGTGTGGCCTCCCTTATCTTGGCCGGAAGTCAGGAGCAGGAAGCCTGGCCTGGCGCAGGGTAAGGGTCCCGCTTACATTAGCTCCTTTGTTGTGGAGCAGGCTCCCACCCTCACCCAGTGCCTGCGGGGGGGCCCTGGCCGGGGCAAGAGCTGAGGGGCAAGAGGAACCCCTGTCCAAGGGGCCACGATGGGCTTGGGTGGTCCTTGCAACCCCTGTGAGGACATGAGTGGGGATGGGGTCTGCCAGGACAGTGCCCTGCCACTCTGCCCCATGGCTTCCCCCTGCCCAGGTTGGCTCCTGCAGCTGGACCCTGCCCTGTGGTTGTGTGCCGGTGTCTGTGGTACCGTCTGGGCTCCCGCCTGTGCCTGACTGCCTCGGTAGCACAGTGCTGGGCATCCCTTACTGCTGGAGCCCACGCATCTGACGCCTGCCACGTCCTGACGTGGTGGCCCTGGAAGTGGCTCAGCTCCGGGGCTGGCTGGGATGGGGGGAATCAATGAATTCCCCAGACAGGGAGGTCCGGGGGAGGGGAGAGTGTCCCAGCACAGGAAAAAGTCCAGGCAGTGACGCGTGGCGGGCAGAGTAGTGCCGGCTGTCCTGAGAGCACGGCCCCATGCGCTGCCCCGGAGCCTCGCACCCATCTCCGCCACCCACCGTGAGTGAGACCCCCTTTCTCCAGGGACCCCTTGCCCAGCCCTGTGATAGGGGAGTGAGAGGGGTGTGGGTGGGTGCTGTGGGCAGGAGCATGTGGACCCCTGCCCTCGCTATCTCAGCACAGGCAGGTCCCTCAGCAGTGGGGATTGTTTTTGGGGTCACGTCTGATGTGACCTTGGGGATGCCAGTACCCCTTGAAGCAGTACTGTGCCCTCGTGGTGGGCATGGCAGCGATGTGGGACACAGGCAAATCCAGGCAAACCAGCCTTGCTGGGAATCTGGGAGGACACAGGAGGATGCACCAGGTCCCCACTGGGACCCCCTGCAGCCACAGCCGTCTCAGGGCACAGGGGGTGATGCCTCTCTCCATCCTGCAGGTGGTCCCCACTGCCACCCCATGTTCCGTTCACGCCGTGCTGAGCTGGTGCAGCGGTTGTGGCAGCAGCGCTGTGCAGCAGCCAGCCCCGAGGATGGCCCCAGCACTCTCAAACTGGCGGTGCATGCCCTCTTCAAGAAGCTGAAGGATGAGGAGCTGGAGGTGCTGGTGCATGTGGTGGAGAGCCGTGGTGCCTGGGAGTCCAGCTGCATTTTGGCACCACGGGGGGACCCACGAGGAGTCAAGCAGGGGCTCCCCCCTCAAGTCCTGCTCTGCCGCCTCTTCCGCTGGCCTGACCTTCACCAGTCCCACGAGCTCAAGCACCTTTGCTGCTGCGCCGGGGACAAGGGGGGCTGCCGGGACTTGGCTGTGCTCTGCTGCAACCCCCACCACTTTAGCCGCTTGGCTGCACCTGGTGAGTGCTGGTGGCAACATGAGTGGCCTCCTTGCCCACCCAGGCTCTGACCTCTGCTCCCTGGGGCCAGCTCAGGGCTCCAGAGGTTTCCAGGGTCGTAGGATGCACTCCCAGCCCCTCATTCCCTTCTCTCTCCCCTGCAGAGACCCCACCACCCCCCTACTTGAAGGCATCCTGTGATCCCTCCCGGCCAGATGAGCCCCAGCACCCCAGCACCCAGCTCCTGGAGTTCAGCTACAACGGTGGGGACTGGTGGGGTAAGATGGGCCCACCACACTCCCAGCAGGCAGGAGGGCTCTGGGGCAGGGCTGAACACCTGGGTTAGAAGCAGAGATTGGAGGGGACAGAACCTGAAAATCAGGGAATGGAGCCAGCAGTCACTCCCAACAGCAGGAAAAGGCTCTGACAACAGGATGAGGGGTTCCTGCTGAGGGAGCAGCCTGGGCCCGGCCCCCCCCACTGCAGCTCCTGTTATTTTTGGCAGCGCCAGGCTCCCTGCTGGAGGAAGTGCTGCCTGTGGGGACACATACAATGTGCCTTGACGCACACAGCCACAGCTCCCAACTGGCTTCTGGCCACCAAGGCCACCAGCCACCACTGCCCCACCTTCCCTGTACCTGGGGACCAACCACACCCACAGCCCTCTCCTACCCCATCACCATGGTCCAGCTGCAGTGACTCACACCCAGTGCAGGAGCCTGTGCTGAGGCATCCCTGGTGTGCCACGTCCATCCATCTGTCCTCAGACCCCCTCTGTGCCCACTCCCCTTGGCCCATCCAGCTGTTTGGCTCAGTCACGTCCTGGTGGTGACAGCTCTGCTCTCCCCTGCCAGACACCAGCCTCTCATGGAGCACCGTCAAGGATGGCTGCTGGTGCAAACTGGCTTACTGGGAGTACCGGACACGTGTGGGCCACCTCTATGCCGTGCATGAGGCATCAGTGAATGTCTTCTGCGAGCTGCCGCGGGGCAGTGGGTTCTGCCTGGCCCAGCTGCCGGCTGCCCACTGCAGCCGTGCTGTCCGGCGGGCACGCGGCAAGATTGGCCGGGGGCTGCTGCTGAGCAGGGAGCCGGGTGGTGTCTGGGCCTACAACCGCAGCGAGCATCCCATTTTCATCAGCTCACCCACCCTGAGCCCCCCTGGTGCCTGTGGGCTCACTGTTCTCAAGGTGCTGCCTGGCTACTCAGCAAATGTATTCAACTACGAGTGGGTGGGGGACAGAGGGGGCTGGCAGTTCCCTGGGGAGGGGCCCTGTGACCCCCACAGCATCCGCATCAGCTTTGCCAAGGGCTGGGGACCCTTCTACTCCCGGCAATTCATCACCTCCTGCCCATGCTGGCTTGAAGTCCTGCTGAACTAGCCACACTGAGAGGCTGGGGGTGCCAGGGGGTGCCAGGGAGCTTCCCCAAAGTCGATTCACAAGCTGGGGGGCCCTTCTACCATCCCTCAGCCTGTATCTTCCAGGGCCACATTGCAGCAGGATCGCCCTGGCTCTGGGGACTCTCTGCCCCATCCCTGAGGGGGTGCAGTGCCCTGCTCGCCTGGCTCACCATGCTGCCAGTACCTACTTCCCCCAACCGTGGGGCTCTTGGTGACACAGGGCACTATTTAATATCTTTCTTTTTAAAAACATTTTATTATTTTAATGATTAAATTTATATTAATTTATCTATTTTTATAAAATAAAGCAAAGCATGAGGCAGGAGTCCCCACTGTCAGGGCCAGGCCTAGGGGGCAGTAGCCAGGGCCGGCGGGGGCAGGGGGAGCAGGAGAGAAGGGAGGTGAGGTGGGACAGAGCAGAGACGAGGCGGATGCTGTGGGCCTGGGTGTCACAGCAGACAAGGGGAACAGGAGTGAACTGGCACTGCTGGGGGAGGTGGGGCCATGAGCACAGCTGGAATATAGGGCAGGTGAGCACAGCTGGATAGGTATGGGGCAGGTGGAATGAATGGTGGGGGACAGGTGAGCACTCCTGGGGTGGGGGCCGGTTCAGGGTCACCCAAGGTGGCAGGGCCCGAGGAGTCCTTCAGCCCTCCTGGCAGCATGGGGGAGCCCCGAGCGAGTGCAACCGCGGGGATCCCGGATTGCCCGAGCCGCGTTTGCTTTTTTTAACCCAAATAAAGGGTGTCACCGGCACCAAGAGACCCACCCGTGCCCCCACGCGTGTCGGTGCCGCCCACGGGGCTCGGCTCCGGGGACCAGCAGTGCCCTCTGCAGGCAGCCGCCGCGGCCCGCGATGACCGCCCGGTCCTTCCTGCCACGCCGCCGGCCCGGCTGAGCCCGCGGCCCCTGCCCGGCCCCGGTCCTGGCCCTGCCGCGAGAGGTGAGTCCGACCGCGCCGTCGGCGTCGCCTCGTGGGGAGCTGCCGGGGAGAGACGTCGGGAGCACAGCCGCAGGCAGCGGCAGAGCGCAGGGGCTATGGCGAACGGTGGCCCGGGGGAGCGGCCGGGGAGCGACGGGGCCGGGGTCAGTGGCAGTGGCAGCGGCGCAGGAGGGTGGGTGGTTCTGCGGGTTACCCCCGCCGCCACCGCGGAAGCCCGGAGCCTAGCGGGCGGGTACCCGCAACAGGGATGCAGGTGCACGAACAGACGCACGAAGGTGGGGGTAGCGAAGCGGGCGGCTGGGTGAGGCGCGGCGGCGGGTGCCCGGTACCGGGGCCTGGCGAAGGGGTGGGCGTCCCATTCTCGGCCCCGGCGCAGTGCCCCGGCGCGGCCCCCCCACCCGCTGACATAACGTCTGCGCGGGGCCGTGTTTGCCTTGGCAGTCCCGGGGCGGTGGCGGCTCCTCACACTTTCCGCCAGCGCCGGGCAGTGGCCGCGCTCCGAGCCAGGCGCGGGGGGGGTCGGGGTGAGCCGAGGTGAGCCCCAGGGCTGGCGCTGCCTCCCGGGGCCGGCGCTGCCTCCCGGGGTCCCCGCTGCCTCCCTGAGCCGGCAGCGGCCAAACAGGTCGCGCGGGGCCCGCGCCCAGGCACCTGCGGACGGGCCACCCCGCTAGGGGCCCGCCGCGCCCCGATCCAGCAGCGCCGGGAACACGGGGCTGCCTCCCACGCCGCGCTTCTCCGCGCCCCCGGCTGCCCGGCACTCCTCGGTGCGACGTTCTCCATGTCCAGCTCTCCATCCCCCTGTGCCCGGCACTCCAGTCTCCCGGTGCCCGCTTCTCGGTGCCCAGTTCCCCGAGCGCATCTCTCCACCCTTCTACCTCACCCCGGTTTCCCGTGCCCAGCACTCCAAACTCCCTCGGTGCACACTGCTCGGCTCTTACCCCCCTATGCCCGGTTCCCCGCCTCCCCGTGTCCGCGGGGCGGAGCGGGCCGTGCCGGGCCGGCCCCGGGACTCGGCGACCGCAGCGGGTGGGGCGTGCTCGGCGCCTCGCACCGCGCTCGGAGCCGGCGGGGCCGCACCTCGGCCGTGTCGGGCTCTCCTCCCCAGCCCCGGGGCCAAGCCCCCGCCCCGTCCCATCCCGTTACCCGCCTCTGACTCAGCTGCCCCCCACCCCTGCACCCCAGTCCCGGGGGCCCGCAGGCCCCCGCCCTCTTGAGGGGGTGTGGCGAGGCTGATAGGCGGAGCATCCCACCAATCGGACGCCTGACCGCCGGCGCGCTGCCCAATGAGCAGGCGGGGGCAGGCGCTTCCTGGAGC